>JAQGBT010000608.1:0-46797 GCA_034698585.1 Disparrhopalites patrizii | reverse complement strand
GAGGAGGAGGAGGAGGAGGAGGAGGAGGAGGAGGAGGAGGAGGAGGAGAGGAAGAACGATAGAGAAAATTGTCCAGCTACACTTTTTGGACCTAAGGATTGGCCGGCTGCTTGTAACACGTAGCACACATGATGTATTCAAATGGCCTTTAATGTATATATCCCCACATATAAAAGAGCCTCTCTCTCTCTCTCCTCCCCTTTCTCTTTTCCCTTTTCTAAAGATATATCTATCAAGTTTTAACACCAGAACACAAGTGAAATTCCGTGGAAAACCCAGACGGTCGACGAGGAGCATCGTGGTGCAGCAGAGCAGAGCAAAAGCAAAGGCTCGGCTTTTGCACAAGAGAAATTGAAAGTTCTGTCTTTTGTGTAAATGAACACACACACACACACACATCTCGAACAGATCTCCAGTGGATATAACGTGTAACCATGGTGAAATAATTTAAATGTACACACACACATGTTCACATATGGATGCTTTAAAAGCCCACATACACATATGTACACATGTCTCTCCTATACTCCCAGTATCTTTTTCTCTCCTTTCCTATGCATAAAAGCTCTCCCCGGGTATTTTCTCTCTCTCTCTCTCTCTCTCTTTCTCTCTTACTCTTTCTCTCTCCCTACGAAAATCAATATCTCTTGGTCTTGCTTCTCTGGTATGTGAATATGTGTATGTGCTCTTCTCTTCTTCTTTCTCTTCAACCCTTTTCGGATGTCGTTTTCGACCAGCTAGTAAAATCTACTTGAAATGCCTTTTGGTCCCTCTCTTTTCTCTCTCTCTCTCTCTCTCTCTCTCTCTCCCTCTTGGTTTGATTCGTCAGTGTGGAGGAGGAGGAGGAGTGAGAGAAAGACCAGAGGAGAGGAAAATCCTCTTGTCCTTTAAAACTAACCAGTGTCCAGTAGTCTCGTCGACGGAGTAGTAGTAGTCGTAGTCCTAGTAGCGGTAGCCGGAGTAATTGTAGGAATATGCTCTAAGTAGGAGCTTGTCTGAGAGAGCACACACAAGGAGGAGGAAAGCCGAGAGGGTCCACCGAGGAAGTTTTTTTTACTCCCTCCCCTCCCCCTCCCCCTCTCCTCTCTTTTTCCCTCTCTTTCTCTCTCTCTCTCTTTTTTTCCATGTGTGTGCCAGAGAGATATATCGTCCACGTCACCGCATCTCTCCCGGGTTTTTACTCACTACACTACTCACACTACACTTACTTTTTACCTCAACCTCTCAGCAGAAGGAAAAAGAGTCGACTGATGAAAAGAATCGGGAGAATTTTCTATCCTTTCACGTTTTTGTCTCTCCCCTCCCCACCCTCACCCTCCATAGATAGTTTTTGGGCGCTCTTTCTCTCTCTCTCTGTCTCTCTAACCCTCCATCGTGTGTATACTTTTTCTCCCATTATGTTCTAGGGAGTACATACGGAGGAGAGAGAAAATAGTGGGGGGAATCGGGAGAGAGAGAGGGAGAGAGAGAAAGACAGAGAGAGAGACTTGGGTGAGGGGGGAGATAAAATGAGAAAAATCCATGCGCAAAAGAAAAAGAGAGGCTGAGGGAAAAATAACCCTCCCACGACTATACATTGAAGGGACCTATAGGACATGGAAAAGTTTGTCCCCGGCTTTTTCTCTCTGGGAAAAAGTGGGACTTTTTTTCTTTCTCTTTTTTTTCTATACTAATTATAGGGCTTTGTGATCCCGGCTATGACCTTATGTAATACCAGACTTTCACATGTATGGTCATGTGTGGACATGACCTTTTTTATTTTCCCGCGCTTTTTTCCTCACAATCTCTCCTCTTTTCTCGGGAAAAATCCCATGCTCTTTCTCTCTCCCACTCTCTCTCTCTCTTTCATTCTTTCTCCCGCTCTTTTTTCACTCTTTCTCTTTCACTAGCTCTTTCACTCCTGGTCCTTTCACCCTTGAAATGGGGGTGTATACATATATTCACACACTCACATTCACCCAGACTTTTTTTTTATCAACTGAATCGTCCCCACTAATACCCTCGTCACCACTTTTACCCACTACTTTTTACCAACTCTCTCGGAAATTCGGTGAAACTCATGCATTATACAGTATCCGTTGGGAGAGTGTTATCATTTTTTTTTCTATAGTCCTCCATACCTGTAGATTTCTGTACAAACACATCACACATGATACACTACCGACTCTATCCTATGATCCTTCCCCTATAATTGTTTACCCACCGAGCCACCGTTACCTGTCCTTATACAGGGAATTTTGACTTTCTACTCTCTGCACCCAGTACATTATCCGATATGGAGAATAATAATCATAATAATGATCCTCAGGATGCGGCTTTATTATATGTATACCTTTTTTTTTTAAACTGCATACTCGCTGCGGTTTTACAGTCATTGCACACAAAGAGTTGAATGCTCGCATTTTATTTTATTTCTTTCCTTTTTTTCTTCTCCGCATGCAAACAATCTTTTTTTTCTCTCTCCCTCTCCCTTTTTCTACTCTCTACTACCCCAACTTTTTGCATAGGGAGGGAAGAATGCAAGGTTATGGTTATTCGAACCCTTGCATTTTTACACACTGCGGCCATTGTGTAATACCATTAGAGGAGCATATGCACCAGTACAACAAGTTCACTTTTTTATGCACTTTTTTTCCCCCAAACTGGCCCATCACCCAAAACTTTTTGGCGAAGCGAGACAGAGAGAAGGAGATAGAGGAAGAGACAGAGATGGAAATAAAAGTAAACTTTGTTTTCTTTTGATGAAAAACTTGTTCATTATAACCGGCAAATGAGTAAGTATGTACGTGAATGTATAGATATACATAACCATAGGAATTCTCTTCATTTCTCCAACATCTGACGACTGACACGTGTGGTGGTCTCCCTGTTCAGGTCAATAAATTTTCTTACACATACTCTCTCTCTCTCCAAAAGCACACGCTCTTTTGACCATGGAAGTTAAGCTGTTAAATATGAGGATGAACGGTCCAGCTGTTATGTGAGGAGTAGCGAGAAGAGATTTTTCACCAGTGACTTGGACAAAGTAGCATCTCTTGTGGAAGACTGAAGGATGAGAGAGTGAGAGTACAAATAACAAAAAAAAGGTAATAAAAGGGTAGACACCAGGGAATGACTGGATATACATATCCCTACATATTTACATACATGTTCAGAGGAAATAAAATAAAAAAAGGAGAAAAAAACCACTTTTTACCGTCAACGACGCCATGTCCACTACGAGAACCACATGTAAACACACACTGGATAGGAAGTTTATGTAAAGAGTTTATTGCTGCAGTCCTCTCACGTTTACCTTTGTATGTACGTCATACTATCGGCATTCAAAAGTACGGCCTATACGTCCATCACTATACCATCAACTGTAGGGCCAGTGAAGGTAAACAAAGACCAAGAGAGCTAGTATAGGAAAAGTCCAAGAGGAGAAGTGAGAGAGGAAGAGAGAGACAGAAACTTCACAGAGCGGAGTAAGAGCTCTGATATAAGCTATATAGCCAAAGCCTGAATGGGAATGATAGAGAGAGAGAGAGAAGCGAGGGAAAAGGGGTAGAATGATATAAAAAAAGCAATTTGAAGCAACGCCATCCATTAAAGGTTGGAGGAAAGCGAAAAAAAATCCCTCAAGTTTGTGTGTGAGAGGGAAAAAATGAACGTGTTAAATTTTTCCCGTAGGTGTCATCCTCTCTCCAAACTTTTGTCTTTGATCTCTTTTCAACTAAAATCTCCTTAATTAATACTACACGGACGAGCTTGCTTCCAGACATGGTATTAACGGACCGAGTCAGAGGGAGGCAGATATATGAAAGGAGAGACAGGAGGGAGGAGGAGGAGGAGGAGGAGAAGGCGGAGGAGGAGATGAGGGGTAGTCGTCGAAGACAAAGTCAAAAGGATTGGGTATTATTAAGAGAGGGAGAGAAAGAGAAAGAGAGAGAGAGAGAGAGAGACGGAGAGAGAGAGCGACAGCACGGGGAAATCTAACGTAACACTCAAAATTGACCAACACCCGAAAACGTGGGCATTTTCTCTTGTACATTATTATTATGCACTTTCATCTTGTCCAAATGCTCATCACACAACGTCTCATATGTACATGAACGGGAGGGGGAAATGAAGGAGGAGGAGGAGGACGCATGTATATTATGTACAAGAGCAACTCTTTGCATATATCAAGACCTCGGACTGGTAGTACCACTTCTAAACCAGGGTGATTTAATTGTGTAGGTAGAAGAAGAGGGGGAATAAGAGAGAGAAAGAGAGAGAGAGAAAGAGAGAGAAAGAGAGAGAAAGAGAGAGAGAGAAAGCGAGAGAGAAAGAGAGAGAGAGAGAATGATGAGACGAATGAATGAGAGAGCCGGGAGACTTTGGTGAGTATACAACAAGCGTTCGTTTCCTTTGAACAATCTCGAATTTATTACACTGTCTTAGGACACTGTCAGCTCCTTCCAATTAGTCATATTTTCAGAATGCTCTGTCTTTATGTTTACTTAAATCGTGGGGAAAGCATGTAATTTGACGTGGTGGGCTCTCTATAAGTGTGTATGCATGTTTTACAGCCTTTGAGTGGCTCGAGGTGGAGGGAAAGGCATAGACATTGAGGGAGAAGGCGAGAAGGAGTGAGAGAGAGAAAGAGAGACATGGAGAGACACAAAGAGAGAGAGACAGAAAAGGGAGAGGGAGGAAGGGATGGAGAATTTCGGCTTGTCCAGCGGTGACTGCCAAGCTGTCTTTACTTATCTGCAATCTGCATCTGTTCCCTTGTGTTCTGATATGTTAGTTACATTAAAGTATTATTATTATGTTTCCTCATTTGTTCTCTCTCACTCACTCAGATCCTCTCTCTCTCTCCTTCTCTCTCTCTCTCTGCCTCTCTCTGTACCTCTCTTTCTGCTGCAGATAGCTCCTAAAAACTACTACTCCTTCTGCTACTCCTACTACTACTCCCTCCTATTACTTCTCCTACTATTTCTAGTAGTCGTCCACCAACTGCTTGAAAAGGAGGAGAGAGTGCCCGAATCTGAAGTTCCTTTTACAGTCCCCGCAATGAGCGTAGGTAGCTTTAGGTATTGTTGGTGGTGATGGGGAGTAGTAGTAGTAGTAGTCTTGGTGGTGAAGCTCCCTTATGTGTTCGAGATGTTGGGGTAGTAAAGACTGAGGCGGAGAAAGAAAAGGGTTGAGAGGGAGAAATGGAAGGACAACAAGAGAGAGAGAGGGCGAGAGAAAGAAAGAGAGAGAGAGAGAGAGAGAGAGAGAGAGAAAAAGGGAGTTGGGAGAATTTCCTGGAGAAAGGAAAACGCTAATGTATGTAGATAGACTGGAGACTACATTTACATTCATGTTTACTTCATTTTAAGGAGAGGGTGAATTTCTAGCATAGTTTGAGGTTCCCCAGACTTGTTGTATAGGCGTATATACAAGGGAATGTATATTGTGCTCTGATGTTGGATTTTCAACAGATTTATTCTTGTAGTGTCTCGGTAATGGCGAAAGTAGTCGTAGGAAGTCCTGTAATAAGTAGAAGATAGGAAGGAGAGAAAAGGAGAAAGTGAGGGTGGTTAGAGGGAGAGATGGAGAGAGAGAAAGAGAGAGAAAGAGAGAGAGAGAGAGTAATATGGTAAAGGAGTGATACGAGAGAAATAAATGTGTGCTTCTCCACTCTTTGGATCTTGGCTCCTTCATCTTCCTTCCTACCTCATTACCATATCTCGGCCTAACGTATTATATAATACACTAAGTTATGCAATCTTGCCTCTCGTTGATAGCAATCTTATTAGATTCCTATTATCTATTTTTGATTTATTACTCCTAACTCCCTGCCACTTACTCCTGGTCTTCCCGAGGAGAACTCTTGGGCGAGTGTGTGTGGTGTCTCTCTCTCTCTCTGTCTCTCTCTCTCTCTCTCTCAATGTGTGTGTTTTCCTTCCTTCACTCACCCAGTCCTTATTGTTCTAGCACTAATGTATTTAGCCATATGCAGGAGGAGGAGAGAGCTAATAGGAAGTAGGAGAATGTACATAAACCTCAGCAATAATTCTTCACACGTCCATGATTTTCTCTTTCTCCTTTCCCTTCCTTTGCATTTGGGCGTGTGTGTCTCTTCTCTCTCTCTCTCTCTCTCTCTCTCTCTCTCTCTCTCTTTCTGTCTCCCAAAATCTCTGTGTGCCCCAATAAGGCAATGGATTTGAAGGGACTTAAAAGGATGAACTGTGGAAAAGATCCAAGGAGGAATGGGGAAATAGGGAAATACAGAGGAGGCAGAAGAATCCCCTTCGGAAAGGGCAAGTGGAGGCTTGCCTCAACACACAAAATAATTTTTATCGTTCTCCATACTAATAAAAATAATTAAGACTCCTGTTTTAATTACTACACGGGATCTCCTTTGGTCTTTTCCCTTAGTTTCTCCTCCTCCCCTCCTTCTCCTCCTCCTCCTCTTTCTCCCCCTCCAAGTTTAACACGTAGTTTATTTGATCCAAGTTTTCTAATGAGCGGAGTCATTTCCTTTTGTGTACAAAAGAGAAGGACTATGAGAGAGATAGAGAGAGAGAGAAACAGAGAGAGAGAGAGGGGGGAGAGAGAGAGAGAAAGAAGGAGGAGAAAGAGGTGGAGGAGGCGAAGAAGAAGAATGAATTGCTGAATTAAGGGATGAGACAGAAGCAGGGTTGAGGTCGGGAAAGTCATTGAAACGTCTTAATCGAGGGGAAAATGTGGCTGTAGGCTCTGTGATCTAATCAAGACTTTCTCAAAGGGGAAAGTATAAAGAGAGAGAAAGAGAGGGAGAGAGAGAGAGAAAATTTGGATACAAGCTTCCTTTTCTATTTTATTTATGTACTCTCCTTTCTTCCTGTTCTTTTCCTCAAATTTTCCACCAACTTATTTCCTGTGAATTCCCCACGTCCTCTTCCTTGTGATGCCGCAACGGGGTGTTTGTTGACATCCCTCCCTTTTCTCCAGTGAAGGAAGAAACCGCCACCGCTTAACAGGGCTTTCCCCACAGCCCTTTCCCCGTGTATGGACGGCCGTCGAGAGGGAATTAATTGCTAAGATGATGGATTTTTTTTTGTGGGGGACAAAAACGGCAGTGGAGAAATAATTAACACCATTTTCTTACGCTACATAGGTATTCTGATGGATTACTTAGATTTTGTGGGGAATATTCCCTCATTTAAATATGCCTTGGAAAACACCCCAGAAAGCCGCAAGTTATGGTCATTTGTTAAATACACAAGTCCCCATTTGTTTTAGGGGAAGCTCACCATTTTGTTCCCTTGTAACACCACACCATTTAAGGGAAGAACATGGTTTGGTGGTTCTCGATTTAATTGAGCCTTTGGAAAAGCAAATTCATTTGTGAAAACTACAAGGATTTTACTTATGTTTGTGGGACGAAAATTGAATTAATTTCTAAGTTTATACTCCTTTGTAACGTCAAGGGTGCATATGTATACGGAAGTATTTCTTTCTTTTCTTTCGGAGGAGTTACACAATCAATACCACGGCCGTGTTTGCTCACTCTGGAAGAATTTTGGGGAGAAATAAAAATAGTGATTACGGCCATTAGAAAAATGACATGGGACAAATTGGCACATGTGCAAACAAATTTTTTATCGCGAAACTTGTTGGTCCCATTTCCTCTTGTGCATACTTGTTCCTTTTGTCCCCCTCACAAAATGTTCCTTATGGTATCAGTAACTTATGTATACATAAAAAATTAACACAGAAAATATATAGCTCCAATATCTTTCTCCTTAACTATGAGAGATTCTTTTTTGGGGAGAGAAAATGTGCTTTCTGCGGGAAATGCGTAGTCCCTTATTTTGTAAGGGTGTAGCTAAAATATCTACGTAAATAACTTTTGAATTCACACAAGGGCATACATATAGACCCATTAAATAAGAAACGCAAACGACAGAGAGAGAGCTATCTATTTCGCTCCTTGTAGTAACTTATTTGAGCTTACCTCGATGATGATGACGAACGACCCCGTATGTATATAAACACTGTATTTGTACATAAGACCAATTATCATGATTATTTAAATTTCTTACACCGAAACCAGTTAATGTAATTTTCTCTCCCGTGTAAATACCCCTTTAGTGTTGCTGACATAAAAAGCAACAAGGCCTGCCCTGGGGAAAACAAAAATACGCAATAAAAGTGTGGGAAGGGGAAAGGGAGAAAAAAGGAGAAAAGGTGTGTCGTCCTAGGAGAGAGAAAGCTATACACAAACAGAAAATGGAGACAAGTAGGGCAAAATGGGACAAAAATTTGGATGAAGAGGGGCGAGAAGACAACCTGGCTAAGCAAGGCTGTAGCGTCAGTGAGTTTGTACAAGGAATAGTACAAACGGCTAAAAGAAGGAGAGAAAGGAACGGAAAGAAGATATGGGCCGAATAAAAAGTCAAGGGGATATTTATGGTCACAGACAGAATATCGGGAGACGATGGAAGAGAATATTAAAGAAGAAAATACAGTCATGAAGAAACACATAAAGGAAAAAAACGAAATGGAAACAGAGGCAAAAGGAGATACAGAGAGAGAGAGGAACAGATTGAGAAATGGAAGGACGATTACAAAATACTAGAAGGAAATAAAATGGAAATGGATGGGAAAGAGACAGTAAAGGAAAAAGAAATCAGTAACAAGGGGAGCACACCGAGAAAGGGGAGAAAGAAACAAAGGGAAGAGGAGCAAAAGAAACGGAGAAAAATTGAGAGAAAGAAACATTGAGAGGGATAGAAAAGAAGCAGAGGGGGAAATATAAAAAAGAAAGCTTAATGAAAAGGAAGAATGAGCAATGGAGAGTGAAATTGAGCGAAAGAGACAGGGAAAGGAAGATAAATGAAAAGACGGAAAAAACAGGAAGGAAAAGAAGAATAAGAGTGCAGGAAATAGAAACGCAGAGATGGGAACATATAGAGGAAAAGTGAGAGAAAAGATACATACAAAACATGAATGATGAAGAAAGAAACCGAGAGAAAGTGTAAGGATAAGAAAAAAACAGAGAGAATGCGGAAAATTAGAGAAATTGGGAGAAAAGTGTAGCAAAGAGAAAGTTGAAAAGACAAAGATAATTCCAGAAAAAAGGCAACCGGACAGCAAATGCAAAAGAAAGAGAAAACTGAGCAAAAATGAGTAGGAAAGAGATAATACCCGTGAAAAAGTACGAAGGAAAGAGATAGCCAAAGAAAAGTACGATGGAAAGAGATAGCCCTAGAAAAAGTACGAAGTAAAGAGATAGCCCAAGACAATGGAAAGAGATATAATGCCCGAGAAAAGTACGGAGAAAGAAAGGTAAAGAAAAATTCAAATGAAAGAAAGGACAGAGAGAAAATGGGAAGGAAAAAGGGAAAAGAGAAGAAAATAAAGACAAGAGTAAGGAACATATACAAATACGAAAACAATATAAAGAAAAAGAGAGAGAGAGAAGTAAAGAAAAAAGCATGGGGAAAGAGAGACAGAGAGAAAATGGGAAGGACAGAAATGTAAATATAGACTGAAGGAAGGTAAAGTAGAGGGAGAGGGGGGGGGAGAAAAATATAACTTGGTGATAAGGAAGAAAGCATGAAAGCTATAAAACTACTATTGCCAGTGTAAAGTACAATTTACAAATAATAAATGATTCAAGGACCCACCATATGTATGTTCATCAAGACAACGATAAGGATGACTAGCGGTGGGAAAATCGATACATAAGAAAGCGGAAAGGTGCTAATTATCCCCTGATCGTTCTTGATCGCCACTCATGCATGTAAAAAGTGGAAGGAGGGAGAGAGAGCGAGAGAGAGAGAAAGAGAGGGAGAGAAAGAAAAAGGGAAAGAGAGAGAAAGTTCTTTCACTCACTCTCTCTCTCCCTTCCACTCCTTTCCCCCTAAGAAATTATTAAGTAAATGCTGTACAAGGTGAACTTCCCCGTGTTTCGACAACCGTGCCTCACCATTTGAGGAGAAGACACTCTCCTGATATTTCATGATAAGCCCCTATAATATTGTACCCCCTCACAAAAGCCTTACCTGGACAATAACTATAGGGTAGTGCACTCCAAATGCACGTATGTACGTATATATACATAGCGTCCATGACCACGAAGTTCTTATTGGCAATTATAACTTCTTTTGACGTGAGGAGGGACCTTTAAAATAATTACGCCGATTTCCCTCTGGCACGCGTTCACAACCTTTTGCCTCTGAATAATCATTAATAACCTGAACCATCGCCTACACATACGCATATCTCCTACGTCAACCCCTTTTTTCTGGTATAAAGGATGGGTAAAGACACTTTTCCCTCGGCATGTTGCAATAATAAGAAATAATCGTAGAAAGTATTTTATAATACATTCCACGGAATCCATCCTTCCTTCTCGGGTTCTAGAGGACGTGTAGTAAATCCAAAAAAAAGGGGTTTAGTAATGGTAAAAAATATCTGAATGGGAAAAAGATTCAGATGGAGAGGACAAGAGAAATACATGGGAATATTAATAATAAAGGAATAAACAAGAATCTAATGTGAGAGGCCATTTTCTCTCCCTTCGTCTTCCTCGTCATTGCTAAAGGATGCTCTTGTTGCTGATGATGCTGATTGAGGAGGTGGTTGATTTGTGCCGGAAGTGCACATATATAGCTTCAGGAGGGAGATGAGAAAATATCATGACAGAACAAAAAGCTTCTCTTTATACAATATCTTTTTGCATGTTTTGTGGACAGCGGAAAGAGTGGGAAAGGCAAAGAGTTTATCCTCTCTCTCTCTCTCTTTCTCTCTGTCTTTCTCTCTCTCGCTCTTTGGACTCTATGAAAGAGAGTCAGACATTAATATTATCTATCCCCATTTTTAGACTCCATTTACGACTCTTTTTCTACGAGTAGTTGTAGCATTTAACAAAGTCCTCTTTCGTACTTTTTCTCTCTCTTTTTTTTTTGACTTTTCCTCCAGTCCACAATTATATATGATTGCACATAATAAATGAACTTCCTTTTGTATTGATGGCAAACACACACTCATAAGCCATGGTTTAGGTGTACTACCAAACTACCACACACATTACATTTGGTAGGATATTTTTTTTTAAATCTGGTCTTCCAAACAAAAGTTGAACATATAGATATATATTGTGGTGGGAAATCCTCGCACACGTCGTCTAATCCTGTTTTACATAGACAGTTCAAAGAGAGGAAAAACCTGACGAGAAAGGACAAGAGAAAGAGAGAGAGACCAATGAAATCTCATGCTTGATAAATCCTTTTTGTACACTTAGATTTATCTATATCTGTCTCTCTCTCTCTCACGTTTTTTTTTAATACCGCAGGTATTCACATAGCTCTAGGTAATTTTTGTTTTGCCTGGCGTGTATTACTCCATGCTATGTGTAACCTAAAAAAAACTTTCTACACATGCACATTTATTCGTTTTCTGTTAAAAAACTTGAAGCATTGTGTCAAGTGAGAGAGGATGTTTTCTTGCCATTTTTGCCATATCCCAATGTATACATGTATACTCAGTTTTTTTCTCCACAATATATACTAGAGACACGAAGTGCTAGAGAGAGAGAGAGAGAAAGAGAGACAGAGAGAGAGAGATTGCTTTTGTCTGAGCACCGGAAATACCTCGGCCAATTTAAGGATGAGCTCTCAATGACGTGACTTTTCCTATAATCCAATTCTACGAGTAATACTACTAGTCTCTTGTCTAAGTATAGCACAAAAAATAAGTCCATAGGAGTTTTGGAGCAAAGGGAGGGCTGTGTGGATGTACATATACGTGGATACTTTCCAACCACCATTTCATAAAGCATGTAGTCCGTGTCTATGTGTATAATCTATGGCTGCAAAAGGCATAATTTTAGAATGTCGAAAGAGAGAGAGAGAGAGGGACAAGCGAGAGCGAGAGGCAGGCGGAGATTTGCAAAGAGGAAAAAATTCTCTGAAATCATCTTGATTTGTCCTTTTTTTTTCTCTCTCTCTCTCTAACTATTTTGATCTCCTTTTCCTGTTTCATCTCTCTCTCTCATGAACACAATCACGCCAAGGTAGAACGAACCACATAAAGCCCCATGAGGAGGAGGAATGGTAGTTAGTCTTGTTATTATGAATTCTCTTTTTACAAAAAAAAATCCTGTGGGTAGTGGTAGTGCTTGTCCTTTCAAGCCGTTCCACATCATTTTATCATCGTCATCATCATCATCATGACTATTATCATTACCACGTTAGAAAATATTTGACTACACTTACCAGCCAAAGAGGAAGTTCAGAGAGGAGGAGGAGGAAAAGGAATTATTTGAAATGAGAACGTAAACTATTGTCACTGTTTTGAGAGAGTCAGAGAGAAAGAGAGAGAGAGAAAGAGAGAACAAGAGAGAGAGAAAGAGAGAGAGAGAATTCCCAGTTTGCCTCAGGCCGCCCTCTCTCCATATTTCCGTATCTTTTCCCCCAGAAATACTAAAAAAAATGACTTCGTACGAGCAGAGAAAAAATTATTATTATTATTGCTCCCCCTCATTATTCCCATTGTTATATCTGATCTTATGACCTATCAGTTTTTTTTCACTTTATAACTTTTATATGGGATTGAGAGAGAGAGAAAGAGAGAGAGAGAGAGAGGAATCAAAAAGCCTTGTGAATACCCATGGAGGACAAGGTAAAGTAAACAGGTTGAAGTTTTTTTGATGGAGAAAAAAATAGCTGTCACACAGTGAATAATGCATGATAGAGGGGTAAAGGTGTACATGATTATGATGCTGATGGTGATGAGCGAGATTTGCATGTGGGTTCCGAAAAAGGCGTAAGGCCATAAGAGAAAAGGTGGAGAGAAATAGAGAGAAAGATAGAGAGAGAGAGGGGAAGAGAGAGCGCTGTCCATAAAAAGCTCGGTAATTTTTATTACATGTCAAGTAATCATCCACCGGAATTAATTATACACAACACATAGGTTGCCGAAACTTCCTGCAACTTGCTGCTAATCACATGGGCGGAAGTACGTAAGTAGACGGACATGAATACCTCCGCCTCTAGGAACTAACGTCAAAGTCCCAGAGGACCTACCCTCCTGCCTTTGGAATTATAGAAAAAAAAAGCCACGGCTTTTTTTTTTTACTTATATATTTCCTCCAACGGTGTGATAACCGAAAATCTTGGAAGGGAAAGAGGAAGAGAGAGAAAGAGATTGTTTCTCTCTCTCTCTCTCCCGCTTTCTCTCACCCTCTCTTTCTCCCTAATAAATCTGTAGTACGTTAAAGTGTGTAAATGTACCTTGATAAGAATCAAAGGCGACCATACAGTATGCATTTTACATTTCAAACACAACAACTCCCAGCTGAGTTTCACACGCAACCAACCTTGTCTTCCAGAATGACTTACAACATTTCACCCCCTTTTCCTTTTTCTACAACCACCAACACCAACCCGGACATATGTACGTACATTCCATGGTCCAATTCATCCACGGTTATCGTATGGACGACCATGTACCAAAGAAGGAAGAGATGGTGAGGTGCTCTTCCCTCTATTACTCCCTACTTACAATTTCCTATACATAATTTACTACGACTAGCCCTAACTGCTCCTACGACGCCGACTTACTTCTACACAACTACTACACACCCTTATGGAATTACTCCCAATGACTCCCATATGTAAATGACACCGCACACCATTCCCTTCCTAGTCTCACAGTGTACACCTCCTATTCTCCGTAATCAGGCTACAGTCTCAGAGAGTACGCAGAGGAGAAAGAGGGAAAGAGAGAGAGAGAGAGAGAGAGAGAGAGAGAAAGACAGAGATAATGGGAGAGGGCATGAGAGAGAGACAGAGAGTGGGAATTGTGAGAGAAAAATCCCCCGGAAGTACGTGCAGGGATTCTTCTTCCACCTTCTCCGCCTTCTTTTCTCCCTTACAGTGAGTACACCGTTGGGCTTACATACGTCACTCTCCATTTCCTTTGCGGAGGGTGAGTGAGAAAAAAGGAGACAGGGATAGAGTGAGAAATACAAATGCTGAGATGATAGTAACCTAACAAAAATGGAGACCACGAGATACACACGGAGATCAGATAGAGAGTCAGAAACGGAGGGGAGGAGAGTAAGAACCAGAGAGAAAGAGAACAAAAGAGAGAGACACAGGAAAGAAAGAGAACAAAAGAGAGAGACACAGGAAAGAAAGAGAAAGAGAGAAAAACAGAAAAGAAAGAGAGAGAAATCCGGAAAGAAACAGAGAGACAAGATAAAGAGAAGAATAAAGAGAGAAAGCGAGAGCGAGAGAGAGAGGAAAGACAAAATAGAGAGAAAGAAGTAACGAGAGGAATAAAGAGAGGAAAGACGAACAGAGAGAAAAGAAGTAACCAGAGGAATAAAGAGGTAGCAATGAGAAGGATAAAGACAACGCTAGAGAGAAAGAAGAGAGAAAAAGAAGAATAAAGAGAACGCAAAAGAGAAGAATAAAGAGAACGCGAAAGAGAAAAATCAAGAGAATGCAAAAGAGAATGCAAAAGAAAAGAATAAAGAGAACGCGAAAGAGAAGAATACAGAGAACGCGAAAGAGAAGAATAAATAGAGAGAGAGTAAGAGAAAACGAGCGTTAGAGAGAAAGAGGCAAAGAAAAAGAGAGAGAGAAAAATAATAGAGAAAGAGAGAGAAAAAATAGAGAAAGAGAGAAAAATAATAGAGAAAGAGAGAAACACAATAGAGAACGAGAGAGACAAATAATAGAGAAACAGAGAAAAATAAGAGAGAAAGAGAAACAAAGAAACAGAGAAATGGGGAGAGATAGAACGATAAAAGAGAGAGAGAGAAAGTGGGAGATCGAGAAAGTAGCATGGAATAAATGAGACCGAAAAAAACATAGAGGAAAAGGGAGCGAAAAAAGGGATGGAAAGAGAAAGGGAGAGGGAGGAAAGGATTGAGAGAGCGAGAAAAAAGGGAGAGAGTGTAGACTTGCGGTTTTTGAGTTGACTCCCATTTGTCTAACACTCACAAATCTTTTAGCTCCTTTCTTTTCTTTCCCTCATTCTTCGTCATCTCAACTTGGCTTTCATCATCCAATTTCCTTCCCCCGCCTTTCTTTCCCTCTATTTTCTCCTCGCTTTCTTTCACTCATCCCTCCTTTTCTGCAAACAACTAATTGTCTGTCTTATTAGCTCTCCCAGTGTGTGACTGTGAACGTATGTATTCTTCCTTCCCTCCATTCCTCTTCTGTTGCTCTCTTTCCTTCTCCTTTGCATCTCTGCCGCATATTCATGTATCTTTTAGTAGACTTGTGTCATTCTCTCTCTCTCTCTCTCTCTGTCTCTCTGTCTCTCGGTCTCCCCCTCTTCCTCCGGTATGCATATGTCCTTCACATTTTGACTCTCACTGATTCTTTCTTTTCTTTTTCCTCTGTTTTGTTCCTCACACATGGAATCCTTGAAATCAAGCTGCCAATTACGGTATTCTTTTCTCCGATTCCTCCTAATGACTTATTTTTACCCTCTGTCATCCTGGAAAAACTCCTTTGATTTCTGCTACCCTTCCCGCCTCCTCCTCCTCCTTCTTCTACTTTTCCCTCCTCACACCCTCTTTCCATACATATGCATATACTTTCCCCTTTTTTTGTACTTCTTTGGATATTTCCTTTCTTATGTAGATGCCTAGGAATTTTCGTTACAATGATTCCCCTCCTCCACTGAATGAAGTCGTAACTACTCATGTTTCTTATAAGCTTTCCTCCTTTGCTCCTCATAAATAATCTTTCACTCACTGTCCTTTTTTTCCCCACCCCGAGCTTCTCCCCTCCCGTGACTTTCCTTCATGTTGAAGGGACTTCTTTCCGCTTTTACCCCATTATTATCCCCTTCCTCCGGCCTTCCCCCTCTCTCCTCGAGAGTTTTTCTTCCTGTTGCGTCTCCCTTTTGTGTGGATTTTCTCCCCTTGTTTGTATGAATGATTTATGCACCTCCCAACCATAACATTACTTTTATTCATGGAAATATGCTATTTATGTGTTTTTTAAAAGGATGATGTGTGAGAATAGAATTAAAAGGAGAGGGTCAATGCCATAAATAAATAATGCCACAAACCCAAGGTAGTAAGAATTGAATCATTTTTTTTATTCTCATTAATAATAGTTTGTAGTAATAGTAATAATAATAATCAAAAATTCTATTAACAATTGTTTCTCTTGTCCTAGAAATAGTATAGTATAGTAATACAATGGTAAATATTCAAAAAACCAACATTTTTTTCACCTCTCATCAAAAAAGTTTTTTTTCTCCTTTTCCTTCTTGCTATTTATTATGTATGGAATAGCTATAAAGTTTCTTGCATGTGTGGTTTTTGTTTTATATTGCAAGTAATAAGAAAAATTATATAAGTAGTACAAGTTAGTTGTATTTGTTTATTTTTCTTCTTCCTTCCCTTCCTTTCTCTTGTCAAAAAAATCTTATTTTAGTTAGTATTTACATGTATGGAAAAGGAAATATTGTAGTATAGTACCTGGTAGTATAGTAATGATATTGTATTGTAAAATGTTGTACATCTATTGTATAGCTTGTGTAGTTAGTATATTGCAAATAGCAGCAAAAAACGACCTTGTGGTAACCATTTTTCCTTCTTTTTTTTTATGTATTTAGTCTTGATATCACTATTTTATATCATATACAAACTATATAATATTTTTTTTTTAAAAAAAAGAGTCGTCAAGCAGATTTCTCCTCCTTCTCCTTCTCAACAATAACAAACAAGAGGAAAAGAAAGAAAATCAATCCACTTGAACAAGTACGCAAGAATCATCTCCTTCCCCACCTTTCTCATCATTCTAATAATTTTTTTAACCATAAATATTGTATCAAACATCAACAAACTACCATCTCCCTCCTTTAGGGTGAGTGTACGTAATGGTGAAAGTGACTTAATTTACATTTTTTTGCAAGTGAATGAAAAGGACAGCTATACCAACAAGGGTGAACTATAATACTATATAGGAATGTGTGTGATGTGTGTGGGAAGTTTTTTTTTAAAACTAAATATACTTACTAAATATTAATACTAGAAAAAATTGCGTGACTAGGAAAAAAAAGTCTAAAAAAAGAAAAAAAAATCATCTTTCAAAATAATATGAATAACAAAGTTTTTTTAATCTTTTTATTTACAAATTTGTTTTTCTTTTTTTTTTGTACAACTTACACCTTATGAAAAACATGGTAGTGGTACGTTCTTTCTCTCTACGTGAATTCTTAACATTGTATTAATACGTGTACAATAATAATAAATTAAGTTGTATATTGCAAAAAAAATCAAGTCCAAAGAAAAGAAAAAAAAGTGGAAACTTTTTTCCTCTTCGATTTTTTTTGTATTTTGCTTTGTTTTTTTTTCTTTATTTGTATATCTCACGTGAATGCAAAAAAGGTGCAGACTAAAAGGGAGACTAGTAATGTGGTCAATTTTTTTCGACATTTTTTTCCATACATTATATATTCCTTTTTGGATATTTAAATACGTTCCCCGACATTTTTTTTCCTTTAAACATTAAATTAAAAAAATGTGTGTCCAACCCCAACTGAAAAAAAATGTCCTTGTGCATGTTTATGTAGTATGTATTATCATATATAACAATTTGAGTTTTTTGTTTTCCTTTGTATGGTACAATTGCAACAAAATCCTCGTTCCTCCACTTTCTCCAGCAATGTAGTCAAATAGATAATAAATATATGTACAAGTATTATTTGTATTCAAAGGAGTAATACTCTTGTCCAAACCCTCACGACTTGATGGGCTAAGAAATTTTGTTTCTTTTTCTAAAGGGAAACCTTTATACCTATCATATTATTATCAACTTGATCTGGATTAGATATAGATTAATGACAATTGTAGAAAAAACGGGATCCTTTAAAAAAAATTCCTTCCTTCATAAAAAAAACCAATATCATCCCATGTTTAAATATTCACCCTAAAAAATTTTGTGTATCTAAGCAACAATTATGATCATTATATGAAATATTGGGGAGCATCTATATATAACTCACCCCAGAAAAAAATTCGACATGGGAGTCTTTCCTGTCCATGTTCCTACTCCATCCATTTGTCAAAGGTGCATTATTTTTTTTTGCTATCATCATTATTATCATCCAGACCAATTTTGCCCTTCTCCAAAAAGAATTGGTATGCGTAGGTTTTTTCTCAAAGGTGTATAAGTAATAATCAATTAAATAATAAATAGGAATGCAACCAATAATTTCCCCCCCCCCCATCAATTTCTTCCCTTCCCCACTCAAATCGTTCATAGTTAGAAGTTAGAAGTAGAAGGATTGTGACTTATACTTAATTATTATGTTATACAGTCCTACTAAGTAATATGTGGGCATCCATATCCTAAAATATGTGTATAGTATATGTAATATATTATGAAAAGAGAGTGTGTGGCAAATACTTTATATATATATGTATATAATCAACCTTTTTTTGCTCGGAAGTCTTACTCCAGTTGTTCCAGGAAATTGGGTGACTTGAAGTACTCTGGAACTGGATCATCCAAACGTGCTATAATCTGCTTTGAAAAAGAAAAATAATTTTTGTCCGCTGTTAGTAACACCGTTACAGTGAAAGGGGAGATAGAAGGAAGGCAGAGAGGGTGGGGGATGTGCATAAAAAAACATATTTTTAAAAAATACATTGGTTTCCCAAATATATTTTTTTTATCTCTTTTTATATACCCGCCTAAAAATACTCAAAAACCAAGGCAGTTACATGCACATAGAAGGGAAGAGGTTTTGGACGGGGAGACGAGGAGATAGTGAGTAATCAGTATGCAAGAGGAAGGACAAGGTATGTTAATAGAAGGGGAAGGAAGTGAGAAATTAAAGGGGGAAGGAGAGGGGGAGGAAGGACCATTTCAGATAGGACATGAGAGAAAGAGAGAGAGAGAGAGAAAGAAAGAGAGAGAGAATAGAAAAAAAATATTAAAAGGAAATAACCTTGTAAATAGCTTTCTTCCATGACTGCTCCGCATCCTTGCCGGACTGAATTGCTTTAAAGAACTCACGAAGGGTTTGCTCCACTACATAACGGAAGTTTGATGGAACCTGTAGAAGGAAGGATAAAAATCAGACATATAGAATACTGAAAAAGGGGGGATTTAATTACCATGTGAATGTTAATGTCTAACTACACGGGGTGGACCTTTACTTTTAAAGGACAGACATACATATACATACATATGTATAGCTATACCTACATCCGTCTATTACGTGATCCCTCCAATTGTGCAGACACACAATGTGCATGTATTCATGGGTTCTAAAAGGACTTTTCCCCAGTACTTCCTGTGGAGACACTGATTTTTTTATGCTGTGTCTCTCTTCCCATTTCTCTCTGTACATAAGTACGTATGGCCCAATGTGTATGTGTGTGTGTGCAAAAGGGGAGAGAATTTCTTTCAATTAATTATGAACGCTTGGCACACGATGCTGAAGAATAGTACGGGGAAAGCGTCCAAATGTTGAGTAGTTTAGTAGTTGGAATTGTTTTGAAGCAAAAAAAAAACAAAAAAAACACAGACAGAATGGAAGGCACATGAGATGGGAGGGTGAGAAATGATAGAATGGGAATTATGGAGCTTCAAATAAAATATGGAGTTACGGTGTACTCCAGAGAAAAAGAAGTCCTCTCAAGTAATTTTTTTCCCCCTTTATATCAAAGACAAATTTTTTTTGGGATGGAGAGACGTTTTTCTCCCATGTACACATACACATATAGAGTCTCCTACACACTTGATTATAAGGAATCTCATAAGGAAGCGGGGATTATTTCTTTCTCCATTTCCTTTTTTTTAATATTTTACCCCTCTTGTTGATGTCGTTTGAAATGACGGTGATAATAATAGTATGGAAGGCGAAGAAAACAAAAATTAAATTAACGGGAAATGTAATAGATGGGAGAAAGGGAAAAAAAATTCGTACATACCTCAATATGATTATTGCGATTATAATGAAGATTCAGAACACGGTAGAGCTCGTTCTCGGTACTCACATGAATATCTTCAGCAACTTTGATTCCTTCAGACAGTGCTTGCCTTGCATATTTCTCCATTTGGATGTAGTAGAATTCTCTAATTAAAACAACACACCCCAAAATTCATGTTCATTAAGAATGTCTCGGTCCAATGAACAACTTCAAATACAGTCATATGTGAAGTCTCATAAGAGAAAGAGAGAGAGAAAGAGGGAAAGAGAGAGAGAGAGAGAGAAAGAAGAAAGAAAAAAAAGAGAAAGAACCCAAGAACCAGGAGAGAACAGAGTGAGTGAGAGACAGAAAAAAAAATCTCAAGTTGATTCCGCAAAGTCCTACTTACTACATGCGTGAGTGTGAGTGAGAGAGAAAGAGAGAGAGAGAGAGAGAAAGAAAGAAAAAAAAACAGAAAAAGAGATGAATAAGCAAGCACGTGTGAGTACTCATTCATTACTGGTACGTATGTGTAATAGTAGAAGTAGTAGTAGTAGCAGTAGTAGAAGGAGCAGTAGTATAGTACAAGAGTATTAGTATCGTCGGAAGAGGAAAAAAATATATTCATGAAGGAAAAGAGGAGAGAAAAAAGAGTTTTTTTTCACATACTACTACAAGTACTTAGTCGACTCACTCATTACAAGAAAGGAAAATGAAGACGGTGAAGAATGAGAGGAGGAGGAGGAGGATGAGGAGGAGAAAAGAGAGGAGAAACAAGAGAACCGTATAACTCTTAAAGAGATGGGGGTCTGGCAAAGTCAGAGCAAAGAGAGAGAGAGAGGGAGAGAGAGAGAAAGGGAGAGATGGTCTGCCCAAGAACTCCCAAAAAGAAAGGAGGAAAATTCATGTACAAAAGTGTACTTACATGAAATGGGAAAGTGAGAATTTTTACCGAGAAAAAAAAAAGAAGAGAGAAAGAGGGAAAAAAATATTATATGAGATGGATACACGCACACATCTCCGCTTCAAAGGGAAGACTACCCATGGTGTTGACTACTACTATAGGGAAATTACTAACATGGACTAACATATACACTATTGAGTATGTGGCATGTGCAAGCAAAGAGAGAGAGAGAGAGGGACAAGTGCGTTAAAAGTAAGGAGAGAGAGAGAGAGAGAGAATATTGAGACTATGGCATCTGCATCATGTTAGTCCTTTCAGAATAAGAAGGGTTAAAGAAGAAAAGTGATGGAAGAGAAAGGGAAGAGAGAAAGAGAGAGAGAGAGAGAGTGGGAGTGATGGGAAAACTCAAGTCTAATAAATACCCAGAGATACAGAGAGAGAATGTGTGTTGGAGGTAGAGAAAGAGAGAGAGAGACAGAAGAGAAATATGATTTTGATATTTGTACATGATATAATACATACCTAAAATTAGAGAACCACTTCACCAACTGTGCGGTATTATTCTTATTGAATTTAATATCAGGAAAGTACATCTTGAGAACTGCTGAGGATGGGTATCGTACCCAGAAGAACATTAGCTTAGCTTTTCTCAAATGCATTGGGGTTAGGGTTGAGCTTGAATGACCTGTGTGAAATAAAATACACATGTATAAGTATATATGACGAACGTCAGTTTTACGAGAGAAAAAAGAGAGGCAGAGAGAGAGAGACAAGAGAGCAAAAGGAGGATAAGGATGAACTGCTGCTACGATTTTTTTTTTGGGGGGGGGAGGTTTATTTTTCACGGAGTTCTAATATGTCCATATATGTGTATTAGGGAAAGGGGCAAGAGAGAGAGAGACTTCTGGAGGCAAGCTGCACTTATTCTCTTCTGAAAAGACGTGGTGGTGGTGTTTCAGGTGTTTGATTTCAATATTCATTCTCTTTGTAGATGGATATAATAACATACGTCATGGAGGAGGACAAGTATAAGGTGATGGTGGGGGGGGGGAGGAGGCTTTTGGTAACTCCTACAAGTACTAAATGTGTCGTGTGTGTGAGTGTGTTTTTCTGTGAAGGAGAAAAGAGAGGCAAGTGTGAGTTACTTTGCGGTTTCATTTCATGTCTGTTTTTTTTTTCCGCCTCCGTCTCTGTCTCTCTTTCTCTCTCTCTCTCTCTCTCTCTCTCTCTTTTCCCTTCCCTCTCCCTCCCTCTTTTCCTCCATGTAATATGTGCTCTAGAAAAAGAAACCATATGTCCGCATAATAAATCCACATGGTTCGTTTAAGAATTATTGATTTCATCCCGTAAGTAAATGGTTAGTACTAATACGACCACCTTTTGTGTGTTTTATGGGGAAATACTTGGGTATTATTATAAGGTAAAGTCATAGGGAATATTCGAATGGAATCTCCATAGTATATATGGTGGGAGGATACAACCAAAAAAAAGAAAGAAAAAAAAATACATTATACACACGAGTGAGAAATGGGAGACGTCTTTTTTTTTTTGCCTCCCTAAAACTAATATAAGATGAAGATTTTTTTTTTTTTTCGGAATTGGATACATATACGAATGGTTGCTCTACTACTACTGCTGCTCCTGCTACTGAGACTACTATGGTAAATGGTAGTATAATAAGGACTATTATACCAGGACTTACTATAACGGTCTTATATGATTAGGTGGGATATTTACTAATCATAAGTTTGTGGGATTTCTCAGGATAAAAAAAAAGTCCTACTAGTGGGTAATAATAATTCTTACGCTACTTCTAGCCGGATCAAAAAATCCTATGGTTTTATTGCTCGGTGTTGTTGGAATACAAGTAGAGCTACAAACAGATGTACATTCCTACATGTGAATGTGGGTGGGGTGAGAAAGCCAAAGAAACTTGAAAGGTATCATGGTTCAAAATTGTGTATTAATTAAATGCGTAAAAAATTAAAACGTATATAACGAAATAAAAAAAATTATTAAAATTGTAATTTGTAGCAAAATAAAATGAATAAAAATAAAATGCTAAATAATGTGGTAGAAAAAAATGGTGAGGGATAAAAAAATAAATCTTACCAGTGCCATACATAACCCCTGGAGTAATCTCAAAACTGCCTCCAGTCGTATCCCCGGAATCGGCGGACCCTGCAGAACCCCCTCTTTCCCTCTCCAAGATCGTGGCCTGATGCACGGGCTCCCTTTGGAGATCCCTCTGAGCTTGTTGAATCTCCCTGGCGGAAATCTCCCTTAATTGTTGAACATAATCTGCGGGATTGATCATCGGATGGGGGAGCATGGTAGGGGGTGACTCGAGACTATTGCGAACCGTGTTGAACAGTGGGGCATATGGGGCAAAGAGATGGCGAGACTCGGTCAGGCTGGGGTTGGGAATGGCCACGGACGTGGGCAGAGAGATGGGAACCGAGGTGGGTGGAGAGGGCAATTGAGGTCGAGGAGACGGGGTCGACTCCATGTAATGGTCCGAGGGTGTCGATCCATTCCCCAGAAGTCGGCTCACAGCACGAGGTGTCAGTCTCGTATCCGTTACCTGTCACCAACAATCACACTTTCAATTATACACTCATATACATACATCCCTTTCACAACACATGGAACATTATATGTACGTGATAGCCTTTATTCCCGCTAACACAAACACAAAATACCATATCACATGTATATTATAAACACACTTGCGTTATGACTTCATTTTCTCAGGAATTTCTCCTCCACCTCCTCTTTGACATTGCAACAACTTTACCATCATTTCTCCTTCCTTCTCTTCTCATCCTTTTCAATTTTTTTTTTAAATTCAAGCAATTTTGACTGTCATATAGCTCTTCAAATTTAGTATGGATTGTGTGTATGCAAACGCCCTATTCAATAGGAGGCTCTCTCTACTTCTCTCTCTACTTCTCTCTCTCTCTCTCTTTCTCTCTCTTTCTCTCTCTACGTCTCTCTCTCTCTTTCTCTCTCTACGTCTCTCTCTCTCTTTCTCTCTCTAATTCTCTCTCTTCCTCTATCCATTCGTCTCTCTCTCCTCTTCCTCTCTCCCTTTCTTCCTTTCTCTCTCCTTCTCTCACATCCTCTCTTTCTCTCTCATTCTCTCTATGTTTCTTCCCCTCTCCCTCTCCCTCAATCTCAATCCTCCCTTCATATTCATTCATTGTGTGAGGCATTGAGGGGATTTGTGACAAATGTGTGTAATACAATGTTCCAGAGCCCTCAGAGCGTTATTAACCACAAGAATCAGGGAGCCAAGAACTTCTTAAAGGGAATCATGGGATTTTAATCAAGAACCTTCTTGTCTCTTTCTCTCTCCCTCTCTCACTCAGTCTTTATCTGAACAGTAGTAATAACCCTCACGATACAAATTCCTTTCTGCCAACATGGACTCTCTATCTTTATTTCTCTCTCTCTCTCTCTTTCTCTGTGTATCTCTCTCTACAATGATTATGTATATGCCCCCTCTTCTATCCCCCCTTTTTGAACCTTCTTTGTATTGCTTCCTATTAACTTCCTAGAAAATTCCACAGGATCTGCATCCTGATGGAGTGGCCGGAGACGAAGGAGTTACATACAAAAGGATATCCCGCTGGTACCCTTTCCTGAGACAGACAGGGACAGAGGGAAAAGTACAAGGAAAAGCCCCGTTGTTCTACATTGTAAGAAAAGCACCGGCTTTTGTTTCTAGCTCTTTCTCTCTCTCACTTACTCGCCCTCTTTCTCATTCTCGCTTTCTCTTGGTAAACGATTAAAATCCCTCTTAGAACGGGGAAAGAGACCGTGAGGAAAGAGAGAGAAAAGAAGAGAAATTAGTACGCTAATGAAGACAAGTTGAAAATTGACTCAACATTCTGAAAACCATTTAGTTCGCCATATATTTACATAAATTCGAGGTTCTTTCTTTATCTCCCTCTCCCTCTCTCCATCTCTCTTTTGGGCCCTCAGTGAAACAAACAAGGGCAGTCTCTCTTTCGCCCTAACCGTATTTTATAAGGTAATCAACTCAAGACAATGAAAATGAAATTTTCTTATCCGCTTAACATTAGACATTTTCTCCTTCTATGATTTCCCTCCACATTTCTTTCCTCTGTCTCCCTCCTCCCTCTCAACTCTCCTCTCCCCTTTCCCCATGTAAAAGAGGGTATTTTTCCGGGGGTGCACATAGATGCTCGTGGTGGTCGTGGGAGAGAGTAAATGTTATCAGCGTATATTGTTTCACTATCATCAACACTCTCTCCTTTTTTCTTTCCCCCATTTCCCTTTCATCCTCCACCCTCTCTCTCTTCTCTCTCTCTGTCTCTCTCTCTCATGTCTAAACTCCGCACTTCTTCTCCTTGTCTCCCCCGTCATCATCGTCGTAGAGTCTCTCTCTCTCTCTCGCACTCTGTCTCATCTAATCTTTTCATAAGTTTAGAGTTTCCACATTGACACAGACCTATTATGTCTTGTTAAAATGTTTCTCTTTTAAAGCTCTTATGCTCGGTTCTTCTTACACAGTCTTCCCCCTTTTCCTCCTTCACAACCTTATGCCATGGCCCCATTAAGAATCAAGGGGAGTACATAGAAAGCGACAAAAGAATCAAAGTGGCTCAGTTCCTGGAAAAGAAATTTCTCCTCAACACTTCTTTTGAATATGGTTTCCGCCTCCTGGAAACCTTCTCTCTCCTTCTCTCATTTTCTCTCTCTTTATTTCTTCTTTCTCTTCTTTCTCTTCTTTTTTATCTTTTTCTCTCTTTATTTCTTCCCTTCTTTTTTCTCATTTTCTCTCTTTATTTCTTCTCTCTTCTTTTTTCTGCTTTTCCCGCTCTCTTCCCTTCTTTATTTTTTTCGCACTCTCTTTCCCCTCTTTCTTTCTCACAATCTCTTTCCTTGCTCTCTCGCTCTTTCTCTCTCCCTCTCCATATTGTTTCCTTAGCAGCCAAAGCCACCCAAAGAGTCTGGCGTGCTTGAGCTCCCATTATGTATACGCCCCACGAAAGGCACCTACAAAGATTCTTCTTTTGACATTCCCGCTAATTTGCTACTGTGTAAACTATATTTTGTAAAGAAAAAAAAAAGTGTCGTGAAAGAGTTGGTATACTTCCAAGTATTTCCTCAGATTTCCCCTACCTCTCCCCCTTCCCCTGTAACTACATCCCAATATGTGTCTCCATAAATTTAGGAGACCGCCAATTAAGTCCCTCTCTCTGGCAATACCTTGAATCCCTCCTCCCAGGAAGGGAAGGGTTGAGTGTTCTACATATTCAGACCAAGCAAAGGAAGGAAGGGGAGAGAGAAAGTTCCTCCAAAGAATCTCTGAGATAAATCCGTGAAAAGAGAATATGGAGAGAACATTAAAAAAAAACATGGAGATGAAACTACTTTGATATGATGATCATTTCACAGCCACTCATTTCCCCCCATTATGGAAGCTTCTAATTGTTTCAGATCCCCTTGTTAAAGGGTTACAAGTTAGTATAAAAAGAAGTTTTCCCCATTTTTGGCCTCAGGATGAAAAAACGTAGGGAGAACCATGAGTAAAAAAAAGGGAACCATCAAAGTAGTAGACTTTGTCTTAAAATGTTTCCCCTATCTCCCCTCCTCCTCCTCCCTTTCCTCTCACCCCAGGAAAAAAAAAATTAATCTGACAACCCCTAAAATGTCTTGTGTGTGCCCTATCAATTGACATAAAAAAGTTTGTTGCCTCAGCACAACAAACAAAAAAAAAAGCTCTGTTACGAGCAATGGGTGTGCTATCCTAGTAGTAAAGGAGTAGACACAGAGGGGGGAAAGTGAAGGAGTGGAGGAAGAAGGAGACAAGATGACGGCGAGAAAGAGGGGAAGAAAATTGGGTGGAAGAGAGAGAGAGACAGAGAGAGAGAGAGAGAGAGAAAGGAAAAAAGTCAGGGAAATCAAAGTGGAGGAAATTGAGACATTCTTTGTTTACCGAAACGATACGTATAATCTGACAATAAACAAAGTTACTTTTAGGATGAGCACCTACCTACAGACATGGTCAGGGTAGGCAAAGAGGAAGGAACCCCAGAGCAGCTTGTTCCTCCTCCTCTTCCATACAATACAGTCTCTCTCTCTCTGTCTCTCTCTCCGTCTCTCTCTGTCTCTCTCTGTCTCTCTCTCTATGCCTCTCTCTCTCTTACACACACTTACACAAAGGGAAATAAGTGTGCTTGGAAAACCCACCTTTTTCGTTATAATACAAGTGTCTGAGTAACTGCGTGCGTATAAAAGTCGGAAGGATGGATAGAAAAAGAGGGAGAGAGAGAGAGAAAGAAAGAAGGGCAGAAAAAAAGGGGGAGACAAGCCCCGGTGGAGAGGAGGAATGGCAAGAGGTTTAAAAGGAAAAGGATGATTATAATGCAAGGGACCATTGTGGTCCTTCTATAATACAGTATATAGAAAGGGAATGATGTGTGTGTGTGTGTGCCCCGTGTATATATATTTTTTTGTGTATTTTTCGGCGATCGTACAGCTGGAAGGGATGAAGACACACACCTTTTATGGCCCGTCGTCAATAGTGTGTGTGTGTCTGTAAGGGGGAAATGAGACAAAGTAAAAGTCTCCTTCCTAAAAATTCCTTTTACACGCTTATATGCACATCCCGGATATGCAATGGAGAGAGCTTATGCACCCTGACAAATACTTTAAAAGCCCACTGCCCTCCTCATTCTTTTTATGATGGGGCATATACGGAGAGAGTGAGAAAGAGAGTGAAAGAGAGAGAGAGAGAGAGAGAGAGAGAGAGTAAGAGAGAAAGAGAGAGAGAGGGACATGATGATCGTATCGTTAAAGGTTGAAATGAAACGCACCCAATAAATGTTACTTTGTGTCCATAGTATGTATTTTGGTGGATATTCAAGGGTAACATTACAGAGTGAAAGAACATGGAGAGAGAATGTTATCAAAGAGGCATTAAAAATATCCAAATTGTTGATCGATTAAGAAATCAAAAAGGAGGAAAGTCACTTGGCTCCGGATATTTTCCTATAAAAGTTAATACACTTTTTTTCCCCTCTCTCTTTCTCTCTCTCTCGCTGTGACTTCACTCTAGACACATTTCGCCAATCCTATTCCATGTCCTTCTGTTTATCTCTCTCGTTTACTTTTTTCTCTGTCGTACTCACTCTCTCGTCCACTCTCGCACTCCCTCCCTCTTTTTTCTGGGCTCTTAAAACGGGAGAAGAGGAAGGAAAAAGAGAAGATGAGGAGAAATGGAAATTTTATGGTATTACTCATCCGCACTTTACTGTTAGGAAAGGGAAAAGACAGGAAAAGTGTGGAAAGGAGGAGGAAGAGGGAGAGAGAGAGAGAAACAGACGGAGGAAAAAAAGAAAGTCATATTTTTTTCTCTCCTCGAGGGTTCAAACACTCACGCTATAATGGGATGAGTCATACGTAGAAGTAATGGTTAGTAATGAAGAAAAAAAAGTACGGTACTACAGACAGATTGTCGAAGGAGGAGGAGGAGAAATGCATGTGTGTGTTTATATGGTCATATTGTTGTTACATTATTATAGATAATGTTACCTTATGGCGCTTTTTCTTTGGCGTCACAACAAGACTGAGGGGTCCATCATCCTCGAAGACATCCCTGTTATTACTGGCTGCTAGACCCGCTAGGGCTGAACTGTATGGTGGTCTGTAGAATCTCATCCGTAACTTGTCATTGTCATGGAGGAGGATGCTTCCTCCGCCATTGAAATGATTCTTGGTCAACAATGCCGTCTCATGACCTAGTCCCTGGCTCGGTGGGACTGAGTTGGGGAGGGGCGGCGGGGTAATTGACTGCTGCCTCGATGGAGGTCCATGATGATGGTGAGAATTGGTGTTGTTGTGGGAGATGATCCCTCCAGAAGAGGAATTTTGAACCGAATTATTGTTATTGGCATGACCGATGGTGCCGATTAGAACATTGAACTGACTTTCGACTAGCTCATTTATATGGGTCATCAATGTTGACTTGAAATTCTCCTTCCAACTCTGAAGAATACTCCTTGGAATTTGTTTCCCTGTGTACATATTAGATATGAATGGGGTTAAAGAAAAAGGATTATGACATTGTCAACTTCCTCTTTAGATTTTCTCCTCTCTATTTTTGAAAAGAACTTGTGCAAATAATGAGGAGAAAAAAGTATTTTTTTTAAACAATCAACTACTAGCTATCTCCAACTTTATCTACTTCCTTGTGAGAATGATTACAAGTACAAATAGTAAAAAAAAGGTTCTCTCAAAAACGTCAACGTCTCCAAAACTCAAGCAGGTAACTTGTGTTTCAATGAAGTAATCAAACTCTACAGGAAGAAAATGAAGCCAAATAAATAGTAAAAAAAAAATATTTAAAAAAATGTAAGAAGCTCACGGTCACCAGTGAGTAATTGCCGTGTCAAAGGAGCCATCGGACTCTTCAGCATCTCCTCATCTTCATCAGCCGAGTTACTATTCTTGTAATCCATGTCTACGTCATCCTCTACGTCTGTATTACACGGAGAAAAAAAAAGGTATAATCAACAGGCTTGTAGGAGTAAATAGTAGGAGTGAAATCGGGAGGGTGAGGGACAAAAAAATTCCATGGAGAGAGCGGGAGAAATAGAGGGAGAAAGAGGGAGAGAGAGAGAATATTATTACTACTATACTACACCACTACAAGGACTATTAATAGGATTTTTCCCGACCTACACAATAATTATTTTTTTGTCTCTCGTCCTCCTCTCCCATCATAATTCACGGGGGAAAATCCACTGGGGAATAAAATTCTCAAAAATTGAATACTATCCACTATTATCCTACATCATAGCCAATCTCTCCCCTAGCCCATTTATTTTCCCACCATATACTCCCTTTTTTTCTTCCCTTCCTTCCTGTCCTCCAAAAAAACTATCCCTATGTCTCACATCGGACACGACACGAAACCCGTACAGTTCACGCATCCACTCACATTTTTTTTTCAAGGGGAAGAAGCAAAGAACGAAGAAAAAAACTGTGGGAAAAGACGCTATCAAAACTCTTCCATTAAAAATCTTCCCTTGTTTGTTCAAGAGGATTCTTTTTTTTTTTTTAAATACTAATACACCAAAAAATATATTCACAGTTCCAAAAATGAGTCACAAAAAGATTGTCCCTTTTAAAAGGTGCCAAATGACACGGTAAATGACTTGTTATTGGAGGAGGGGAGGGAAAAAAATCTGTGGTAATGATTAGGAGAGAAAAAAAAACTTTTTTCGGGGGTCTCCAATGCATATAAGTGAAATAATAATGATAATAATATTGATAATCAAGCCTCACATGTAAAGCTTCTCCCTCCACTTCCACCACCAACTCCTGCTTTTTTTTTCTGGCTCTTCCCAGTATATTTTTTTTTCTGGGGCTTTCCCTATAGATTTACACGTACAGGGTGAGAGAAAGAGAGGCAAGCGGCTTCTTCTTCCGCTCTGTCGGAACTAAAACTCCTACGCTTGGATGGTATACATATGTATATACATATAGATACATGGAGGTACTACCAGCTATTTTGACCAACTACTGGCTTCTAATATGAGCTTTTGCTCTCTCTCTCTCTCTCTCTCTCTTTCCCCTGCACTCCCACCCCACTTGATGCTCCTCGACAAGAAACAAAGGGCTCCGCCAGATGATTGCTTATGTCCCTCAATATTACATATGTCTATACACATACAAGAAACTTTTATAGCTTGTTGATCACTTTTGTTATTTTTTTTTCAATTTTCTCCCCACAAAAAAAAAGTCTCGAAGGCAGATCTGGAAATTCGTACGATCAATCGCCTAACCTCCTTTTAATCTTAACTTTGTTTAACCAAATAAATTTTGACATTTCTGGCAATAAAGAGGTAACGGAGCTACTTGTCAATTGAGTAAAATCAAAATCTGGGATAAATCTTACAAAGTAAGTTGAAAATGTAAGTTTCAAAAAGGAATGAAGAAAATGAAGAAGTAAAAAAAAAGGGAGATTTTAATGGAAAGTAAATGATAGAAGGGAAAGTAAGGGATATAATGATAGATATAAAAATGTAAATTTCTTGTCTTTTTTATTACCTTTGAATTCCTCGGGGTCATCATCAAAGTCCGACCTTTGTGGCTGGTATAATTTCCTCTTCTTGCACCCATTGATTTTAATCTCTTCGTTATTATTATTATGTGTAATATTATTATTATTATTATTGTTCACTCCACTTGGACATGCTCCCAAGCTCTCCCCATCCGAATTGGGGAGATCCCGGTCCACCTCACTCACGACGCCGTCCTCATAGCCCGACTTCTTCTTCTGTAACATCTCTCTCAAGAGGAGTTGACTCGCCGCCGTGGTATTATTATTATTCGTCGTACTATTATTATTATTATTATTATGACTATTTAAATGTGAGTGTGGATTTGACCCAATCCAGTCACTCAACATTTTCATGGGTTGGAAGTAGTAATCTGGAGCGGAGTTCCCTACAATCTGTGACAGACTGGAAGTGATGGGAGATGTGGCGGATGAGGAATTATGATGTTGTTGTTGTTGCTGCTGCTGTGCTTGTTGCTGCTGTTGGAAGATATTCCTAGGACTGTAGTAATTATTGAAGCAACCTCTTGGCTCACCAGCATCCACCCTGTGTCTTGTCCTCCTCGTAGTCGGCGTATTACTAATATTTGGAGATGAGGATGAGGTGGCTGTTGACTTGAGAAATGTTCGTCCACCACCACTACTACTACTACTACCACCACCACCACCACTGCTACTCCGATGGTGATCGTCTGCAAGTTGGAGATTGTTCGGATGCCCTTCAAGGGTTGTTGGTTGAGGAACTACTGATGTTGTGTGAGGGGTCGTCGTCTGAGAATTCTCCATATCCCTTAACTCTCACCCTGGTTAAAGCACACATTTTTACTCACTCAAACTGCATATATATACATACATCCAGAAGGTACTAACATATACCAAGTACATATGTAGTTACACACACGAAAGTACCAAAGACAGTCCCCTATATACATGTATATGGAGGACTTGGGAGGGGGTTAGATATCCTCACTCACTACTCCTTTCTCTCTCTCTCTCTTTCCACCAAAGGGAGGAGGAGTATAATGTAAGGGAGAGCGCCAAGTCGTCCTTTTTTCTCTCCGTATACACTTTTATTTTATACAGGAGTAAAAAGGAGAAGGTACACAGCACGTTCTACCACTCACAACTACTTCACTTTAGAAAATACCAAGTCAAAACATCTGCTTTAATCCAGGAAATTAACCGGAAGAATTATTCCTCCAGTTGTACCTCTCTCTCATTCTCTCTCTCTTCTCCAACACTGTATCTCCCTCCTACCTATACGGACCTCTTTCTCTCTCTCTTTACCTATGTATACCTTCGTTTTTTTTTGTTGTACCTACAAAAAAAAAAGGTAAGAGAGGAGAGCTCCCTTTTCTCTAACCCCTCTAACTAATAAAAACCAAGTCTTTTACACGTATGTGAGGGGAGAGAGAGAGAGAGAGAGAGAGATACCATACCGCACACAACAACACCATCACCAACCAGCGTCCTACCACTGCCACCACCACTATTCCCTCAAATGCTAAACAATACCCAAAATAACATTCCATTTCTCCATTTTTTTCTCTTATGGACGCACATATATAGACACTATAAATATGTGTGTCTCTTCCTATCCATCTTCCTCTCTCTCTCTCTCTCTTCCAACTCCTGCCATACAGTACGTTTTGGATGCCATCGTCAACTTATCCCCCATCATATCTTACGTATTTCCCCCCCCCCTCTTCTCTCTCCCCCAGAAAAAAGAACAGGAGTTATTACGTGTAAGCAGAGTAAAGAGGAAATGAGACCGGAGGGACAAAATGTACAGTGTTTTACAAAATATTAAGAATATGGGGGAAAACAGAAGTCCTGAACGAGATGTAGACACAGAGGGAGAGAGCGGAGAAAGACAGAGACGGAGGAAGAGAATTGGAGGAAGGCAGAGGGAGAGAATGGAGAAAGACACAATTACAGAGAGTAATATGGATAGACACTTAGAGAGAGAGAAATAGAGGAAGACGAAGAGAGAGAAAAGACAGAGACAGAGAGAGAAGGAGAGAAGTCCAGTGTTTACGAAACGGTCACCCGCAGGTGCGTTATAATTATAAAAATCGTACATAAACACACATATATATATATAGACACAGGAAATCCCACATCCTCCTTAGGAGACTCGGAGTAAGAACTGGAAACCTCAATTATTCAGAAAAAGGATATACTCAATGAAGTCTTGTTAACAACTAATTTCTTTTCCTCCAACTTAACCTTGTGTCAATTTAAATTCTATTTGCTCATGTTATACACTATGTATTAGGGTATGTTGAGCTCTTTCTCTTTACTGTCTCTCTCTCTCTGTCTCTTTCTCTACTCCCACTCTCTTCCTACTGCCTGGAAGAGGATGAAAGAGAGACAATGGCAAAAAGTTGTACGTGCTTGGTCCGTTAGTAAATATTATAAGACAAGAGAGAGAGAGAGAGAGAGAGAGGAAAGGACGTGCCCACCACCATTTTTTAATGCCTTCAATAAATATCTACGAAATTGTCTTGAGCTTTTAAATAGTTCTTGCTTCATTTTTACTCTCTCTTTCTCTCTCTCTCTCTCTGTCTCACTCGCTCCTTCCCTCTCTCTCCCATATTTTTTTGTCGTTCGCATAACCGTAAACCCTCATCTCATGTCATGTGCTCATCCTTATGCTGATTAGGAGTTGTTGGCGAAGGAGACGAAGATGGGGAAAAAAGTGACTTGTATCTTCCATGTCATGTACATAAGTATGAGTAAATAGACGGGCAGACTGGGTACGGTATATATCCATTATGATATATAGTGTCATATTTAAAGGGCCAGGCCTACTTATTACTTAATACTCTAGGACATTGTTCAATCTTCTTATCCTTTTTACACTCTTGTAGCCAAAAAATATTCTACGGTTTTTCTATCTGCTTGTATATTTTTCTCTGTGGCCACCAACACCCTCCTTCCTCTTATGAGAGAGCAAATCCTTTCATAACTTATCAGAAAACAAACTTCAGAAAAACACAGCTTGCTCTCTCTCTCTCTCTCTCTACCCATATCCCTCATTTCTTTCATGGCTTCCATTCTACATAGAAACTTTTGGAGGAGCCTCATAACAAGTAAAGGTGTGAAGATAAGAACAATATCTAAATATTTCCCCCTTTCTCATCCCCAGCAGCTTTTCGGAGCATATGTGGAGGAAGAGTTGGCCACATTTCCCTCTCTCTCTCTCTCTTTCACTCTTTCTCTTGTATTTTCTCAGGAAATATACCATCCTTCTCCTCGAAAAAGTCTAATGGTGAGGAGAGAGAGAGAAATGGAGAAATATACCGCCCCATGTTCCCAGTGTGAGAGAGTGCGTATGGAAATAGTCCATAAATAATCTATTGAGGGCATGGAGACTATACAAGAGAATAAAATTGCCAGATATCCGTATCTCAGTGGATATCTGCAAAAATAAGGATTATATTCTCCCTCTCCTACTTTAGCAGTCGTCTCCGTCCTCTCTGCAGGATTCAATATAGATTGGCAGGAGAAGAAGACTTATGTGAGACTGTATATTGTTTACATTTTCCATCCATTTCTCTCTCTCTCTCTCTGTCTCTGTCTTTGCTCTTCCCCTACACATTTACATGCATATGATCTGGTATCTCCAAGAGAGAGAGGGAGAGAGAAACAGCCCACACCTTGTCACCTATTTTAACTGTACTCCCTCTGAGTTATATTGCTATAGATTAGCAAACAATGCTAGAGCAGACGCAAAGTCAATAATATAAGTTAAAGGCAAGTGTTTAAGAAAATAATCAAACCAGAAATTTATTGCTTTTCTATACGCTTTTCCATAAGAATGTAATTATTAGCGTGTGTTTAAGGTACAAAGCTCCGACTCTCCTATTAGACATCAGCCAATATCTCTTCTCCAGAGCTGCTCAACAAGTACATATGTATGTATATATATGCGTATATGGAATAAAAAAAAAAGTCCATGGTAGAGAAAAATGAAGCTTTTTTTCTGTTCTTATTTCCTCCCTCTCTTTCTCTGTCTCCTTGTATATATCTATATAGGTACAGCCTGTAACGTGTATTAACCTCTTCTCAGGTTACATGGACTGTTAATAAAAGAACATATCCTCAATCCTCCCCCTCCCCCGCCCAAGTGCTACTACTACGATTACCAACTTTCTACGTAGAAATTTCTACAAGAGCATTCGCGGGAATAGATATGCTAGTGCTGTACTACAACATCTGATCATCACGTCCTTTTTTTTTACAATCCATTTATACAAGTAGGTGTATACACACAAAATAAATACAACACTTGTACTGACTAAAAAGGAGGATCCTCAAAAAAAAAAATATCTGCATGTCTTTGTCCTTTGAACTGAATGGGAGAGGACGTGTGTCACAAGATCATTGAATTGAATAATAACTTTGTGTATAAGGAATTTTCCAATGAAATTTAAATGACGCTCAACTTTATTTTCCTCCAGATGAGGACAGAGAAAGGGGAACGTTTTTTTTTTACATACGTTCATTTTTTTTGGAGGAAAAAAAATGCAAATACAATCTATTCTTATCATTTGGTGTAGGTACTCATAAGGAGGATACCTCCTTGTATTTATTAGGGAGATACTTTGAAGGGAATCAGAGATAGTAAAAAAAAAAGGAGGTGGATGATGATAAAGAGTAATAAATCAGGGAAGGAGAAATATCTTCCTCTTTCTCACCTATTCACAAAGAGGTATACAAATATCTCCTTCTCTCTGAGTAATAACTAATAAGGGTGCGGGGCATAGGGAGAGAGAGACAGAGGGAGGACTTGTTGCCGTTCGGAGGGATGCTCATTTGTTTCAGTTCCTCATGGAAATTTGTTTTAAGTCCCGTCTAATGAAGAATCCATGGTATTATTATTATTTATTAATAGCCAGGAAGAAAAAAGGGAGGGAGAGAAAGACCGGCAGCCTTTAGAAACAGAGAGAGAGAAAGACAGAAAGCAGAGATGATGGAATTGAATACTTAAAAAAAAAACTCCCTTCATTTACTACCAGTTTTTTGGGACGAGGAAGCAAATCCTAGAAACCATTACCCTTCCAAGCGCACGCCAAGCACATTGAGCATTTATTTCTTTCACAAAAAAACAAAAGTACAGAAAGAACCGGGAGTATTATGGGTTATAGAAACGAATACAAAGTAACTACTCCTTTGAAGGATTGTTGCCAAAAAAAAAAATGAGGAAAGAGATGAAGAGAGTATGGAGAACATGATAAATATGTAATAATATTTTTCCCTTAAAAAATAAAATCTAAAAAAAATATATATATATAATAATACTCCCGTTCTATAAGGGGACTGGAATGACATAATAAAAAAAATGTATTTTTGGGGGTTCTTCCAAGTATTAGTATTGCATGCACACTTCCCTCAATAGTGCTCTACCTCCTATGAATGTGTACATATGTATCTACATAACATTCATATGGGCAAGTTCATGAATGAGATAGGGAAGGACCAGTCAGTGGATGGGGAGAAAAGTAGAGAGAGAGAGAGAGAGAGAGAGAGCGAGAGAAAAAGAGCGAGATAGGAAGGGAAGAGTAGGACAAGAATAAGTTCTGAACATTTTTGAGATGGCAAAAAGAGAGAGGGGAGGAACGCTTATGAAAAGCGTAAGCCAGAGAAAAAGGAAAAGAGAGAGAAAACCACCTGGCTCTTTTTTTTCTCTCTCTTTCTCTTCTCTATCTCTCCTATATATATACAATTTGATCCTTATATATATTTCCCCCTCTTCCCGAAACAAGTTATATATATCTCACCCAGCCACGCGTCCAGGCGTCCTCCTTTTTGTATACAGAAAAACTATTTATTACACACATACATAAGAATAAGCTAGCATCTGATCAGGGGTTTGGCAATAATAGTAGTAATACAAGTCCTCCTTTTTTTTTCCTCCTCTGTCTCTCTCTTCTCTTTCTCCCTTCCTTCCCTCCCTATTTCTATACATATGGAAAAGACTCTCTCTCTCTCTCTCTCTCTCTCTCTCTCTCCATACATTCATAGGGCACAAACACAGCTGATTTTTCTAGCCCTTCTGTCATGTAAAAGAGTGAAGGAAGGGAGAGGGAGAGGGACAAGAGCGTATGCCACTCTTTTCCTCTCTCTCTCTCTTCCTCTTTAGACATAGAGAAAAATGCATCTTATACGAAATACGGTTACGACGACTACGACATCGTAGCCGCGTACCCTAGAAATCCCTTTATAAATATAAACTTTAATTGTATAAAGAGACCCACAACCTTACCCTTACCAACGTCTCATATAGTACGAACCGAACTTTTTTTTTTCTGTATGTACATATACCCTGGAAGATGCAATGATGATTATGATGATGATGGTAGTGGTGGAGGGTGAAAAAAAAAAACTTCCCTCGAAAAGACTTTGAACATACAATGACCCTTCGTCACAGTGAAAGTCTCTCTCTCTCTCTCTCTCTCTCTCTCTCTCTCTCCTCTGTACATACCCAGCTGCTTGTCTACAGTGGTAGTCTTCTCGGATTCTACTACTACAAAAACTACCTCGACAAAAAGCTACTGACAACGTAAAACTCTCCTCACGAGCTCATTTCTCTGTGTTGTGAGGATGGAAAAACCCTCTCAGAAAACACGGCGTAGAACCCTTCGTAGAACCCTTGGGTTCTTTGTTCGACTCCTTCCCTTGTTCCTATTTATTACCACGATAGACAGAGATGAAAGGAACTAAAAAGGAACGACGTTTGAGCACACGCTCAATTCTGGACCCCTTCAAGGGGCAGATGTTTTGGAAAAATAATATGAATCATTCCCTTCGATCGATTAATTGCCAAGTCGTTTTTCTCTTTCTCCCGTCTTCCTCTCTCTCTCTCTTTTTCTCGTCTCTGTAAACTACTTCTCCCTTGTCTCTCTCTCTTTCCCTCTCTTTCTCTATCCATTTGGTCTCTCTTTCTCTATCTCAAATTATTAAGTAAGGTTGGGGGTATAGCCATGTAGATTTTTACTACCACTGTATCTACTGCCATACCATTGACTGGAGAAAAAACAGAGACGCTGGCAGAAGTCGAGTTACAATGAGAGGGAGAGAATTACAGAGAGAGAGAGAGAAAGAGAGAGTTTAATCTCCCACTCAATGTCACAATCTAGAGGTAATAACTGCATGAGGGGGGATATTAGATAGTAAATGGACAGAGACCCTCAAAGACCTGATGGTGAGAGGAGTATCATTAAGAAAAAAGCAAGACAGTGTTATTTTCTCCCACTAATCAATAGTTACGGAGCTTTTACAACATTTCTAAGAGCTCACAGAGGAGAAAGGAGAAGATTGCTCTACCCTTACACACTTTCGGCTCTTCGTGAGTCCTCACACGTGTATGTACATACGGGTCAAATTCCAAAGTACGACTCAAGGAGAAAGGGAGAGAAAGATAGGGAAAGCGAGGGAAGGAGAGACTCTGAATTACATGGAGGAAAGCCACAAGAAAATAAACACAAGAACGTTCATTTCTCTCTCTCTCTCTCTTTCGCTATCTCTATATATTTGTCCCTCGCTCGCTCTTTCACTATCTCTCTCAATTACATAGAGTTAGTAGTATTTCTAGGTGTGTGTACACTCGAATCATTTTCATCAAGAGAGACAAAAACTACTTGAATGTACCTACACTTCTCTCCGTCTCTTCTCCTTCTTAGGCTATGCGTCACATGTAATATTTAAGTGGGAATCAAGTGAGTGTTTTGGAGCTGTCGAGACAACTTAGTAGACGTTGACTCTCGTCAATTGATACTCTCATTCTCAGACTATCTCCTCAACCCTCTTCAATGGGCTTGGTGGAAGGTATAGATACATACACAAGTAAACATGAGGACGACGATGATGATGACAAGAACGAGTTAAAGCATCAAATGTTGTGCAGACACGGATACACGGATATATACATATGTTTGTTAGTATATATTACATATGTATATGCAATTTTCATATACATATGTATATGTCGAAGTCGTCATCGTCTCCGTAACTTCCACTTCCTTACTAGCTATGAGTTAAGCACGACGTTTTTTTTTTGGTCCTGTTCTTCCATGCTCCCACTGACAATTCAGATAACCCTTTTATTTTTGGCGGCGGAATAAATATGAGAAATTCCCTCCTATGTCATGTATATAGAATACCAGGAGTTTGTTGTATCCTGTTCCCACACACGCAACACACGTAACATTAGTCAAGGCATTGGTATTGTACAAACAGGAGGGAAAAACCTCTATGAATTATAAATAGGGATCGAATGTGGTATATATCGTGATTTCTTCCTCCACTCCTCCCCCTTTTCTCCTCCAAAATTTTCTCATATAAAAGACAAACACTCAACTTTTTTTGTTCCACAGAGTGCCAAGTTCTATTTTTTCCCTTACTTATTTCCTTAGAATGATATCGAGAGCTAGAGAAAAAGAGAGGAAATCGGGGGGAAGATAAGAGTACTTTTTCATTGCGTGGAGAAGTACATATTTATAAACAAGGAGTTGATTGCAGGAGAAAAAAAAATCATGGTAGTTCTTGGGAGAATGTGGATGAAATAGAAACTTTTTCTTCACTTTTTGGGGCAATCTAAGAAGCCACTCTAGCCCGTTAAGTGGTAAGTGTATAGGGGGAGATATTGAGGACAAACTTCCCCATCCTCACCGTTCATACTCCAAGGCACATAGAGGGGAAAGTAGGGAAGATTTGTCCTACGAAAGATTTGTTTTGGGAGAGAAGGTGGGTGAGGGAAAGTTACAAAGCATGGCAAAAACGTGGAAGAAGGAGAGAGTCAATTAAAAGGGGTCGGATCAAGAACGTATAATCCTCATAAATACAAAAGTTACAAGACCAACAAGGTAAAGAAAGCTCCGGTATGAATAATAAATAAGGAGAGAATGAAGGAGTGGCGCCAAGTGTAGGAGAATTGAAAGGGAAAAGAGTGGGAGAGAGAAAAAAGAGGGGGAGATTTATGTATACGCACGAAAGAAAAATTGAATGGTGAAAGAGTGAGAGAGTGGGAGAAGGACGCGTAGGAAAGTAGGTCCCATTAAGAAAAGTAGAAGGTCTAGAAAGGAAAGACGTGGAGAGAGAGAGAGAGAGAGAGAGAGAGAAAGAACGTAAGAGGTGTGGTGTGGGGTGGTGGCTGTAGTCCAATCGTAGTACAAGAGTACATCACGAACGAGTGAAAACGCGGGCTTGTGAATGGGATTCTTCAAGCAACTCTCACACACATATGTATACACATGCCAAGTGGGAAAAAAAGGTTTCTCCCATGTATAAGAAGGAACTTCTTAGGAACTACGAGAGGGGAGGAAAGGACGAGTAAAAACATCTCGTAAGACGTGACTAACCTACCATGCCCCGTTCTTCTATGTACTTACCACAAGGAAACCACGATAAGGAAAGCCAGGAGAGGAAATGCATTTAAGGACATGGAAATACATATGTACCCATTTTAGGAAATATTATTCACACTCCCTGCATTCTCTCCCTCTTTCATTTCTCTCCCTCCCTCTGTTTCTTTTACGCTTCCTCTCTCTATCCCTCTCTTTCTCTCGCTCTCTCTTTTTCTCTCTCTTGCTACCTCTTTCTCTCTCTCTTTTTCTCTCTTGCTATCTCTTTCTCTCTCTCTCTTTTTCTCTCTTGCTATCTCTTTTTCTCTCTCTTGCTATCGCTTTCTCTCTCTCTCTCTTTTTCTCTCTTGCTATCTCTCTCTCTTGCTATATCTTTCCCTCTTGCTATCTATTTCTCTCTTTTGCTCTCTCTCTCTTGCTCCCTTTCTCTCTTTTCTAAATCCCTTTCTCTCTCTTTTATTCTCTCCCTTTCTCTGTTTCTCTCTCTTTTATTCTCTCCCTTTCTCTGTTTCTCTCTCTTTTATTCTCTCCCTTTCTCTGTTTCTCTCTCTCTTATTCTCTCCCTTTCTCTGTTTCTCTCTCTCTTTTCTCTACCTTTCTGTTTCTCTCCCCTTCCTCTCTGCGTCTTTCAGTCTGTCTTACTCTCTCGCATTCCCCTTTTATGTATTTTCCTCTTTAATATTCTCTCTAATCCTCTCTCTCACACAGTTTTTTCTTTGTTTCTCTCTTTATTTCATTTCAATTTCTCATTTCATTTTTCTCTATTTCTCTCTCACTCTATCCTTCTCTATTTCTCCCTTTGTCTGTCTTCCCTCTTTATGTCTCTCCGTCTGCTACTATCTTTGTCGCAATTTCTCTCTCACTGTCTTTTATTCATTATCTCTTTCTCTATTTCTACCTCCTTTTCTCTCTGCCTGTCTTTTCCTCCGTCTCTCCCCCTCGAAGAGAGCTTCCTTGCAGGTTATGAATTGTAAGAGAATGTAGGTTGATGCCTACAATGAAAAAAGCCTTATCAGTGAGAAAGGTATAAAACTCCCCTGGAGTAAAAAGAGTGTAGGTAATGTACATTTCTGGGAGGGGTGTGCGGATGCATACATACATATGTACGTGTGTATAAGTATACGTGGTGTACCTACAAGTATATAAAAAGGAAGAAGAAAAAAGCCGCACGTTCCACGACGCTTGCATTGCAGGAGAATAAAGCCCAACAATGGCTGTGCATTACTCTGTACACGTATATGTATTACTAAAAATACAGTATAGACACAGGACACGTCCAAAGGTAAAGGGAATGCACAGAAAGCACACAAGGAAAAGATTTCCTCTCTCTCTCTCATCATCATTTGCTATTACTATTATCATCCTCACCATCATCTGCAGTCTCATCCTCTATAAACACATGTCCTCACTCTGGGTATGTGTACGGTACACTTCCATACGTTTAAGTGTATGTAATGTGTATACGTACGGGTGTTCAAATAATACTACTTTTACATGTGGGTGGATTTGTTTTTTAAACTTTAAATGCGCCACCACACTCTATCCGCACGTTCTTACTACGGGATGTGTCAATATGGGATGGGGACTAGGTTATATTTGTAGGGGTATATACTAATGCGTATTTATGTACATATACATATATACTCGGACTATGCTGGCAAAAAAAAAAGCTGTAGAAAAAGGTGTGTTTTTGTCTGTATTTCTCATCTCAAGTTTTGCTTGTTCCGAAGTTTTTTTTTTCAGGGAAAATACTTTGGATGTGTGGGAGATTTTTCTCTTCCGCTTTCTTCTCTGTCTATTTGTGTCTCTCTCTCCCTCTCTCTTTGTAAATCTCTCTCTCTCTCTAAATCTGCCTTTTATTGAAGGAGGAAGGAACTGCTGGTCAATATCGCTACAATTATTTCAGCATCATCTCTCTCTCTCTCTCTTTCCTTTCCTCACATACCGCATCCTGTGACTTCCTTTCCTTTATGTATGTTCATTTTCTCATTATCATCCTCATCCACCTCCTCCTCCTCCTCCTACTTGTCATTATTTCTCATCGGAAAAAAGGAGGATGAAGGGAAGGACGTTTTTTTAAGGGGGCAATAAGGGTGAGGGTGGGCGACGGAGAGGAAGGAAAATAATTTAAATGTCTGTGTATCCACACACTCGAAAAAAAAAGTTTAAAGAGGAGAAGGGAGAGAAAAATAGTTTGTCAAGCGAAACAGAAAATTAGATCATGTAAAATAATCGTCATTATCAGGATATGTACATTCATGTACAGTGATTCCTCCTCACACATCCTCTTTCTGAATAAGCATGAGAAGAGAGTTCAAGTTTTGTTCCTGTGTCTCCCTTTTTTTTGTAAAATCTGTCGCTCTATCTCTCAGGAAAAAAAACGTCTACCCCTTTTTTTTTTTTAACTTGATGGCCAGTAAGAGAGAGAAAAAAAGCCATCACAGTATTTGGTCATGTAAAGCTTTTTTTTTTCTTTTTTTCCCCTGAAGTTATAGAGGGAGATTGGGCTGAAATCACAGAAAATAAGATAGAGAAAAAAATCTATATGTGTATAAAGTGCAACGAAACCGGATGCGAGTTTTCTATGACAAGGATTTCTACCTGGATTACTCCACTTCCGATTCCATTTCCACGTCACTTCCCATTTCCTTCCCTTTAAAAAAAAAGAGAGTCTCGTCTCTGGGATATGAACCCATTTCCAGTGGGCGTCGTCGGAGTCGTGATCGACGACATAGTCACAGAATACTACTAGGATTCTCACTCTCCTCTTTTTATCACCATTTACTTGTAACCCCCAAAAAAATACTCTAACTTATACTCCTCTCCTCCCCATCCTCCTCCTCATCAGCCTCATATCACTGGTAATATTTATAATAATGCTCAAGCAAATGCCAAAAAAATACTTGGGGTCAGATAGGAAACGCTATTATTAGTATCTTCTATGCACACATGCAAACAAATATGTACGTATACTGGATATGTATGTACATGGACGTACATACATGTGTATATATATGTTTCTACATATTTCATATTTTTTGAGATCATTTTTTTTGTCAAAACCATACCCCCACAAGCAAACACGCACGTATCCAACCAAAAAAAAAGACTACATTGTGTTACACATACACAATACCGCCAAACACCATCTAATCCTCCTCTCTTTTTTTGTCCTTCTAGTTAATAATCATAGGAACACACATGCTTAAGCAATATGAGAAATCGTGTGTAGAGGAAGAGAGAGAGGAAGAGAGAGAAACAGAGAGAAACACAGAGAGAGAGAGAGAGAGAGAGAGAGAGAGAGAGAGGAAAAAGAGAAAGACCAAGCAAAAGAGCCAGTTCATTTTTTTTATGATTGCTCCTTTTACCCCTTTACTTATACCATAGCATTTTTTTCTTCCTACATATTTTAATTCCCTGAGTACACACTTTTTTTTACAGAGTGAAAAAAATTGTAATAAGCTCTTTTCTCTTCTCCTCCTCCTACTCTTCTCTTCTCACTCTTCATATTATTGTATGAGTTTAAGGGGGCGTCAAAAAAAAAATACTTGCACAAACACATATATACGTCGTATTTACTGTCTGATAAGAACGCTCTCTCACACAGACACAAAGCACTCTCTCACATCACACAGAGAGTTTTTTAAAGCAAGCCAAGGTTTCAGAAAAATAAGGTTCTTTTTATCGTCATCATGTCGTCCAAATACCTTAAAATTGATAATAGTCCTTTTGATATCTCCATAATGTGTCATCGTCATCCTTCTCCTCCTCTTGTGGCTTTTCCAGAGACAGAGAGAGAGAGAGAGGATGAGACGAGTATGTGTATGAAAAAAATGGCAATCTCTCACTTCATGACAATATCATTTGATCCGTTGTGTTATAGAGCAAAAAAAAATAAAATAATAATAACTATTGCGTATGTATATATACATGTATAGTCTCAACCACTCAGGTTGTCTCTCTCTTTGGCAACTCTTTCTCTCTCTCTCTCTCTCTCCTTTATAGCCTCGCCTCACCTTCATTTAACCTACTTTGGCTACTCGAGAAAAAAAATTGTGATGGGGAAGAATAGGAGGAGCGCCATTTTGAATATTACTTTCGCCAGAGATAATAAAGTACAATGTATGACTCTGTATAGTCGTATTTTTTTTTTAATTATAATTATTACAATAGTATATTAATGCTTGGATGTGAATCACTTTGCGGTAACAATTAACTGATTACAATGTAGTTAATGTCTCTAAAAAAAATTTTGTACCTTTGAAGATATAAAATATTTGAATGGTCTCTTAAATGCAATAACAACAACAAAAATACAACCATAGCATATTTTTCCTTGGTGGAAGAAAAGGATTTTGTTCCCATTGGAACTAATCACTAGTTTATTGGTGAAGGTGTGACCCCGTTTTTTAGTTAATTTTTTTTTCCATGGAATTTCACCCCCTCTCAACATGTGAGTGATACCCTATGAGACACCGTTGTGTATACGAATGACTTTGAACGACAAAGATTAGGATGGAGGATTTAAATGGGGTTTCAGTGACGATTGACTAATTTTGCAATTGTTTGATGGCCAAGATTTTCTCCGGGTATTTCTGTGATACATGTGGATAACGATACTGCTATCTGTAAACATAAATTCTCCCGTACAAAGTTCGTCTCTCACTGCCCCTTAACGCTCTTTCCAATAAGGAGTAGGCACTATCGCTATATGTATATTATAATGTACAGGTACATAAGGGGGAAATGTGTACAGGGATTGCATAAAATTTTCCATCATCTCCCTTCCTGAACGTTTTATTTAAAACAAATATTTCCCAAGGAAAATAATTGCGAAAATGGGAGCCAAGGGCTCACAGGCGGAATTGTCCATAAAAAACCTCCCGGGAACCTCCCGGCAATCATTTATTATATAAATGTTCCGAAGCGGTAAGTGTGCCAAGGATGATAGAAAAATCAATTCATTCCAAAAGGGTCTGGGGGACCCCTTGAAATTCATTTAAGGCCACTCAAGGCTCCTAGTGAACAGGTAGGGAATTACTGACCCACATTTAAGGGTCCCTGTAGTCCCTGGAAGGGTCTGTAGAGGGAAGCATATGGAATCCCGCCAAAAACATTTTCCCCGCCATTTCCTCATTGTTGACAAACAGAGGGGGAAGCAACAAAGGACAAAAGGGGCGAGCGTGAGCCTCTCAACAACCCCTTTAAAAGGGACTCCACCGGGGATTTTATTGGCCTGTGAGAACGCTCATTTAAAAAATATTTTGAGACCATTAACACTTCTATATATGTACATATGGAGATGCTTCCTGTCACTATACATTTGGACCGCAAAATGGCCCAAAATTTTTTATATAAAGATTTCCAGAAATCATTTTATCTTCTATTATCCACAACTTTTTGATCTAAAAATGACCTGAAATATTTTTGGTTTAAAAATAAACCGCAATTTTGTGATTTAAAATTAACCCGAAATTTTGTGACTTAAAAATAATCCGAATTTTAGCAATTTCAGAATAACCCAAAACTTTTTGCGGTAAAAATAACCCAAAATTTTGTGGTATAAAAATAACCCAAAATTTTGTGGTATAAAAATAACCCAAAATTTTGTGGTTTAAAAATAACCGGAAATGTTGCGATTTAAAAATAACCCAATTTTGTTTGCATAAGAATAAGCTACTATATTAGTTGCTTAGGGGACAATACACCACTATTCTTTGATCTAAAAATAACCCACATGAACCACACAGAAGTTGTGTCACAATTTATCTCAAGAAGTATTTTGACATTAGTACTAGTGAATTTTTTTTTGTATCTAAAAATAATGGGACATTTTCGGATATTAAATCTCGCAGAAGTGCTAATCACTTGATGTAATTGAGGTTGAAAATGAAGAAATGATATGTCTTGGGGTTGAGGAAGGTGAAGACAAGGACAGAGATGAAAAGGTCCCTTGCCTCCCAAGTGACAATGGCATTAACCAAACCGAGCCCACCACAACAAGAAACCGACGCACGTGGGACGGGCTACACAAGAGGCATTTCCTATTCAACCCCCCTCCATCCTTGTAATTAATGAATCATAACAAAATAATGTGGGGACCCATGTTCCCCTATTTATCCCAGAGTTTCCCTATATCCATATACATAATACTAAACAAAAAATGTACCCACCTCCATATATACTTGGTACAGTCACCAAAACGGGAATAGATACCAAAAACCTCCAAAGATGATCTCACACCTGCCACCTTTTCTATCGTAATTTGATATAATACAAGGAGAGGGGACCTTCTCAAACACATTGACTGGTGGTAGGAAGAAAGATAAGTGTTGATATGGTCGAATTTGAACCTGATAAAAAAAAAACGTTCAGTTGGGGGGAAATATCTTTTCTCATTTCCAAAGAATTTTTTAATTCCCCACCTACGCAGTATAATTTCTATTATCTTACCCCTCTCCCCCTCCCCAACCTTTTCACACCGGCATCCAGAGGAGAAGCGGCATCATCTTTTTTTCCCTCTTTGTTTCCC
>JAQGBT010000607.1:0-46915 GCA_034698585.1 Disparrhopalites patrizii | reverse complement strand
TTAATTGATAATTACTGCCTGGTGATTTAAAGCTGTAATAATTAAGTATTTATTAATTGTAACTTTAGTCTCCGGTATTTGATAATTACAAATTTAATTACCCAGTAGTTAATTGGTATTTAATAATTATTAATTTCGAAGGTGTTAATTGCACAGGCCTGCTAACGACCAAAATTATAAATAAACCACCAGGTAAGAATTTGCTTGATTTTTCTTTTGGGGTTTTACTTTTGTGAAACATCCGCTTTTGTGAAACGTCCGCTTGCACGCCCTGTTAACGTTTAATATTGTAGTCCGCCACGATTCCATCCTTATTATTGTTTGGTCCGCCATATCCGCCATGTGCTGCCAAAAAAATGGCCACCTGATCCGTGCGTCCGACAATCCCTCGAATTAGTGCCAATCCACCTGTTCAGCCCGTCTGATAAATTAGTGTCCGGTCCGCCTGTCTGTGTAATCAGTGTCCGGTCCGACAAAATAGTGGTACGTCTGCCAAATTAGGAAATGATCTCCACGGAAACGTTAGAACCCTTGCCGTCCATTCCCCTCGGGCTTCAAAACCTTTAACGTTAAATAATCTTTAGTTTTTCCATGTCGAAATTGTTTCGCGAAAACTCGACCGTTTAAATTAATAGATGTTATTACGCATAAAAGCTAGCGCTCGAATTAGGAGGGTTGACTGGATTAAAATTCAGTTTATATTTACTATATTAATTCGCTTGTTATATAGCTGTGTATAGAATATAAAACAACATAATTCTTAGGGGCCTGGGGAATTTTCAAAATTTCCCGAGGCCAATCACCTTTTCTCTACCAGCATTACCGTTCACACGAAAGATTGGATCGAATTATGGCGACGGTGATAAATAGGCGAAAGGGTCAAGGGCGTTCAGCCCACTTACTGCAACAGAGATTTAATTGTTTACTCGAATCTCTGATTTTCTGGTTTCGCTATCCTTCTCTCGCCTCCACCACAGTGCAGAAGGGGGAAGGTCATTTTCTGCGCAGTTGCATAATAATATTTTTTCTCATCACCCCAGCTTAATTTTTAAGTAATATAGTACCATTTAATTTATAATTTCTTCCGTTATCTGGGAATTTTCACCATTTTTCCCTAAACGCATCTCTCCGGGTTAATAAGAAGAATTTCCAAGTTGGCCCACACCTCGGTCTCCCATCATTATATGGGTGAGTGTTGATAGAGTGCATTTCTTTATGTTGTTGTCCTTTGACCCTCATGACCTGTGTGCATGTCAAGGATTTTGCTTCACCAATGACTGGCAGCTGTACTTGGTAGTCACTTCGGTGAATTCTGATTGCCAGCCCTGCTACAAACCTAACTTACTACCTCGTACATAGTACATGTTTATATCTTCGTGAAAAGCAATGTTGTAACTTGTCTTAAACATCTTTGGGATAACAATAAAAAATAATAATTGACTGTATTGTCTTCCAGAGAATTAACAGTGCACATCCGAATAACAGTGTTGTGCCACCTTAACTGTGAGCCCAAGACAGCTTGAGACGTGTAAGCACTTATATTATAAGTATCTAAATTTTAGACACAAAGCAGAAGAAAATTGTACTTGCACATGTGAACACTGTGGTACACGATGAAAAAGTCCAAAAAATGGCAATACCTCTTTCGACTCTTTTCAGTGCGGAGGGACTGTTGTATGACAAACAATGAACAATTGTTTCGAATTAAGATGAAAAAGTTGCTGAACATGGTTTATTTTTTGTTTTTAATTAAATAACATAATACTTAAATCCATTTACACTACATCACTCTTGGTTTCTTTGATGATGATCTCTCTTTTGACGGTTATCTCCTCTGTCTCCTCTGTTTTGATTCTGATTTCTTCTGTTCTTCCAATCCTGTCGGTTAAATTGACGTCCTTTTCCTCCCGGACCCATGGTACCAGGTCCTCCTTGGATCTTGTTCGATTCAAAATTCCTGTCGCTCGTTTCACGAAGAATGTTGATCTATGAAACCAAACAAGCATAGGTAAGTAATTATTCATCGGTTACTTTCAATTACAGAATTACAGGAACTGGGAAACTGGATAATTCATTATTAATAATACGAGTTCAAGACTTCGTAGAAAAATCAAACGCCGATTGTCGTAAAAGTAAACAATCAAATACCTTATCAGATAGTTGTAGAAGCATTGACTGGAGACGTGTTGGCTCTGTTCTGTGCAGCACTACTGTCTTCGTCGGCTCATCCATTGATGCCTGTCAAAAGAAAAACGGAAGAACCAAAATAAATATTTTTCCTCCCTAAGCCACACACATGATCCACCAAGTTTTTCTGGGCAATCTTTACTAGGCGAATTCATTAACTACGTCGCTTTAAACTCGATCGATAAAGTGTCCAGAAACTTCGTGAATCCCCCGTAATCTACAGCACATGTTGTTCAATCATGCACAAATCGTTCTACAAAACTACTAGAAACCCGCAGCTTCAACCACAAGCTAAGGAAACTCATGACTACACATTAAGTATTTTATTATGTTTTATAAACAAGTGTGTAAACAATACGGAGAAAAATTATGCTTACCATCAACTCCTGATTTATTATCATCTTCGCCACAACTGAGTGCACATGAGTATCTTCCATGGAATACATATCCGCAAGTCTCGGCAAGGAAATGGAGTCGTAGACATTTGAATAAGTAAACAAGTAAGTTCTGAGGCTCTCCTCCTTGATCCTTCGCTTCAGCATTTCCTTCACGCCGAATCTATACCACAACGTGCATACATTTATAAGTTAGAGAGTTTATAAATTAAAAACAACACGTTTCTGTTTACCACTGTAAACTTAATTTTCAAGCCCTTAAGCCTAATAACTCCTTTGTACAACGGACATTGTAAAGAAAGCATGTAAACTGCTTAAATTGAAATAAAACATCAAAATGTAACGAACAAATTGAAAAAACATGTATGCAGAATAGAAACAACAAAAGAGAATATCTTGACTTACTTCACATCATTAACAGTGTAGTCGTAGATAGCGAAGTAATGCCACACTTTCCGTTCCATCTTTTCATTAACCAAACTATTATAACATTTTTCCCAATCCCCTTTCTTCATCGCCCTGGCTGCAGCCACAACATGTTCTCTCATGGACTCAGCCGGTCCGGTTAAACTTTGCTTTTCCAACGTTCTCAGTTGATGGTAAAAAGTCTTAGAGATAGGCCTGCGCTTCGCGTCAAACTCATGTTCTGCTATATAAGGGACTTCAAGTAGCATAGCCGAACCCAAATAGACACATTCGATGACATCAAGATTCAATTGCATGTGGAAGGGAACCTGTGCAACGAGTCAGTATAAAATGCACCGTCAAATGATTGGAATTAAGCACAGCTATTTTTCTACACAAACTAGTATTTTACTGATGAGGCACGACGATTTATTTCTTTGTGAATAAGTACCTGCCGACTTCTTTCGATTTTTTCTTGCTCAGGCGACCTGTCATGCCTATGTTGTGGCATAAGACCTTGCGCAAGCAATTCTTTAACACGACCACTCATCATCAGATCAGACAAAGCATTGTGAGCTTCTTGAATGTTTTCATGACGGAAGGCACACACACCCAACTGAACCATTGCTCTGTTGTACATGATCTAAATGCAATATCAGACGACTTTAGCAAACTCAGCAAATACGTACATATATTCAAGTACACGATACACAATGGTAGTAGTTATACGATTTGCAAGAGTTTATTTCACCTGAGTTGGAGGATCCGAATGCTGAATGACTTCTTGCAAATGAGACATCAAAATTAAATCCCTAGCTTGGAACCAGTTATCATGCAATGCATGGTGATAGATGTGGCACAGCATAGCTCGGGTTCGAAGCCGATCCGTAGTATCTTTCGTATAAATGTAGCTGCAAAGTTTATGGATATCCTCCACGCTGGTGTCTCCTTTAAATTCTTTCTGTTTACACAATTTCAAACCAACAAATACGTCACAGAAATTAGAAATGGAAAAACAATCAACCAGCATTACTATACTACGACGTGTGATTCATACGTATAATCTATACTTCTATACAACTATACACCAATCATTTGGGTGACAAACTCAAAATCAATGTTTACAAATTTGTCTGTTGCTAGTCTTGCTGGTCCACATTTCAAGTAATGAGTGAAATTCGGACGGATAAGGACTATCACTTTTGATTTTGCATTTCTCTTGCAGGACGCTGTCATGTTGATTGACGTCCCGATCGAGAATGCGTAACTCTTACTTTAAATCTCGTAAACGTGACAAGAAAGTTCGCCTGAAACGATTCAACTTACCCGGCTTTTTTTCAAAACTCTGGCGTCGAACTTATAGTACATATGTTCAATCTTTTTGTAGTATGCACGGCACATGATTCCTTTGTCGTTCACTAAATCCGTTGACTCCAAATATGAAATTAACCTGTCGAGCATTTCGCACATTTTCTTTTCATCCTGTACCCTTTCAACGTACTCAAAAGAATGGGAGTCCAATTCCTACACAAAATTATACACCTTGGTTTCAAAAATCTATTGGCTTAGTTCTTCTGATCAAGAACACATCCTTTCATAAAAAGCAAATACCTTCAAGACTTTCAAAAATTCTTCGTCCGTTCTTTCAAAGACAGTCATCAGACAACCTCTCACTTGATAGGGAGATTTTTCCAGCTCTTCACCATCTTCGGCAACATTTTCATCTATCTATAAAGTCCAATATTATGATTTTCGGATAGTGTATTCAGTTGTTATTAAGTCAAGCGGCTTAGTTTTATTTAAACTTATTTAAACATTGACCTACCTTCAATATATCTTTGGAGGCAATTGCGAGTGTGAGCATTTCACTGACTTTTTCGATAAGCTTCAGCCAGTACTGAACTTTTTGTATCTCGTGCACTTTCAAACTGTAATCCAAAATTGCAGCAACGATCGAAAACGCAATTTTGACTTGAACTGCGGGACCTAGATTATGGGTATTGGCAACAGTCTCCAGTTCAACCAGCAACTCAATTTGCTCCCGGCGATCCGTTCCCTACAAATAATACACACACATAAATGATCTGCATACGAACCCGGTAGCTCAAGATGGACCACGAAAATTAGCACCCAGATACTTTGAGACAATCAGACTCACCTTTTTACCCCGTACGGCCGTAATTTCCGCGAGTTTCTTGATGACGATAGGTGTGTTGATCTCTTGATCCTTGCTGAACATTTTCGGACGTTCTGCTCCAGCACCCTTGGTAACGTGAATCCATTCGTTTTCACCTTCAGCATCATCACCAGGTTGAGGTTCTTCTTTCGATTTGATAATTCTGGCAGTTGCCTTCTTGTCCTTTTTATCTTTCTTGGATTCATCCTTTGCCGTCGACGTTTTCTTTAAAAATTTATCCCGGAGATTGGTATATTCTTCTTCTGAGGAGCTTTCAGATTCAGAATCAGAGGAACCCCAATCATCTGAGTCGTAGTCATCATCATCCCCGTCCTCCTGTAATTAAAGATCAATGAATAAAACTTTCACGCAAGTACCTATATCAAGTGTTTTACGAGAATGGCTAACTAAAACTATAATGTTAATCCTCTTAGTAGCGGAAAGTGTTTAAAAAAACTACAAATTCCGGGATCTGAGGACAAATTTACTTTAGCACTTTCTTCTTTGCAGTCTTATTATGGGAAATAAGTTGCACTGCATGAAGCGCAAACGTAATATGAACAATGAAGATAAAGTCAAGCCACAAAAAGTTGCCGAGAGCCAAAAAAACGCACCTTTGCAACTTTTTTAGCCTCTTCCTTCGGTTTTGATGGTTTCTTCTCCTCTTCACTTTCCGATTCCTCGTCATCGACTTCTTTTTCCTCTTCAAATTCATCCTCTTCCAAAAGCTCGGGATTATCGCGAAATTTAGTCAAATCATCATCGAAGTCCTTGTTGTATTTCCTCAACTTTTGTCTCAAGGTTGACAAACTCTTGGAGTTGTTCTTGGACATGTTCTTCTTGTTCTCCCATTGTTGATTCACAAACACTTCCAGCTGAGCCAAGGTTTTCAAGTAGAAGGAGGGTGTGACGCCTTTTTCTTCCTTCATAATCACTGGCATAGCCTTCTGGTGAGCTTTAATCAAATCCTCAAAACCTAGGGAGGGAAATTATTTCAACATTGTCGTTATCGACTTCTTGTACAACGCCCTGGATAAAATAAAATTCTCGACGTAAGACAGACAAGAACATTACTAAGCTAACGGAACTTACAATCCAATAAATTCGACATATCATTGTTTTTCCTAAAGTTGCGAATTTTTTTGATTAAGCCCACCATCTCTTCATAGCGTTTCTCCTTCGCCGAGCGCACAATGCGCCGTCCCACCTCCTCTTCGTCATCGCTGATCTGAAACCAAAAGAAAATCGTGTCAATTACTGCCGTCTAAATGCTTCCAGATTTCATGCATCCGTCGTATTCAATCATTAACCCCATAATTTACAGATCATTGATTCCAAATCATATATCCATCTATATTAGTTCGTGAAAAACAGATTCATAAAAAACCTACACCTCACGGCCCAACCCAAACCGACGTCTCTGGTTTGGATTTGAAATCCCACTATCTCACCCACAATTTTCTACTCTTCACGAATTTCCCACTCCCACAAAAACCCCAACTTACCAAAGACAGAAGGGGGGAACCCGGAAAATCGATTTCACTAATAATACCAACCAGATTTTAAATGAACAAAAATAAAATAAATACCGGTAACTTACCGCATATGTAGCCGCTGTAACCTGGGGTCTTGGGAGTACCTCTTGCTCCGAATCTGAGGACTCAGATTCAGATTCTGAGCCCCTGTGATAGAAACGGCTGCTCATTTTCGGGTTGAAACACAATTAGAATTCCCAAAATGATTACTTGTTTTAATTATTCCTTCAGAGACTTCAAAATTTGGAAAGAAAAGAGACAACTATCACTGTCCTTCTCTCTATCTGCAGCTGTCGGCTTCCCAATCTGCTATGCCTTCAGAGATGGAGTATGAAAAAGTGGTGCAGGAACATGTCATCCGCATGCAGATGCAGAGAGAGGCTATCCGGCTTTTCCTTTACGCATGGAGAAGAGAAAGGACGACAGCAGAAAAGCATGACTCCTATGCTGCTTCTCCAAAGAGTCATTTCCAGTCCTGACCAAAGAGTGCAGCAGCGCCTTCCCAATGCCTTCCCTGCTTTTCCTGGCCTCTAGCGACAGTCAAACAAACTCATCATCACTGGCATATCTTTTTAAAAATTCATGTGTATTACTATCACTAATTCACAAATTCACTAATCACTATCTACTTGACGATTCACAAAAATCTCCAAATTTTCATACAAAACTGGGAAAACTAAAATAAAAACATAAAAACTAAATAAGTTAAATTGGTAAGTTGAAATCTGGTTTATTTAACGTAGTTTTCTTAGTATTAGTCAGTCCTGTTTATGTGTTTATCCAATATAGGGTTAAGCAAATTTTCCATAATTAATTGTTGCATTTTTGTATTTAACAGCTCCGTTGATATTGAAAACAGAAGATAACTTCGTTTACGGGGCTGACATCCGATTGAGGATCAAATCGGTTAATTTGGGGAAAGGAAGATCTGAGAGTATTTCGTATCCATTTTAACGGGAACGCAGCGTTAGTACAATACAAACTCTTCAACATGGCTATGGGAATGCAGAGACGAGCTAATGTAAGTTTAACCGTTTTTTTTTTTTGCGGTTTATGATTATGATAACCTTAAAAATGTTATTATACAGGTACAGCGAAGGTATGCAAGTTCATTTTCGGTGTGTGAAGACATTTTGATTTTGCAATCCATAATGCTGGGAATCTAGATTGTGTGTTGTGCTTGTGTAAATACTTGTTACTTACTGATGTACCTGCTGATTGTTGTTGCATTAAGAGAACAGCATTATTTGGTGCTATATAATTTCATACTGGATTCACTTTGGCGGTTTGATTGATTGTTCTCTGTTTTTGTGTCCAATTTTACAGGTACGACTACCTCCAGAAGTCAACAGGGTGTTGTACATAAGAAATTTGCCGTATAAAATCACATCTGAAGAAATGTATGATATTTTTGGGAAATATGGAGCCATTCGACAAATTCGAGTGTAAGCATATTCATTGTTTTTTATTTTTTTATTTGTTATTTGTGACTCGGCTCAGAGGATTACTGCTCTGACTCTGAGAACTTTTGATGACCGATAGTGAACTTTACACGCGTTTCGTGAAGCTAATTCAAACTATTTACTGTGTTTTGTAGGGGTAACACACCAGAAACTAAAGGAACAGCATTTGTTGTTTACGAAGACATTTTTGATGCTAAAAATGCTTGTGATCACCTGTCCGGGTTCAATGTTTGTAACCGTTATTTAGTTGTTCTGTATTACCAAGCTACGAAAGCTTTCAAGAAATTGGATGCTGAGAAAAAATTAGATGAATTGGAGAAGATGAAAGCGAAGTATGGGTTGGATACTCCAGAGCAGCAACAGAAATAAATGAATCTGTTAGTTTTACATTATATTATATTATATTGTTTTTTGGAAATAACCTTTTGTCTGTCTCCTAATGTATTCATCATCATTATAATTCTCCCCATACTAATTCTTTTATAGACGCAATTTCTGTTTTAAGGTTCCATTTGTACTATTTGGAATGACTGAAATGTAAGTGTATACATAAATAATAAACTGTACATATTTTTTATGAAAAGAAACTTTCAGTGCCGATAGCACTTTGTCGCAGTAATCAGGTAAATTATGACAGCACCTGCATTTCTATTACGCAACACAAAACTGTTCTCTGAACACTCTAAATCTAAATTGTCTAAACACATCGGCGGGGTCAACCTGAGCCATTAACTACAGGCTATGAGACTAATGCATGTTAACATAGCCGCACACACGACGCAACAATAAAAGCCAAAAGCCCTATATATTACTTATACGGAGAAATGTAATTGTAAGGCATATTATGGCACATTAATCCAGCCATCCACAGATGGGCATTGAATTGGAGCACAAAAATCGCGCCTACTATTTAGGACTACAATTAGGCGACCCACTTTATGTTTTATATTACATGACACTAGTGCTTTTTTTACGAAATCATTTATATTTTTCCAAAAGTCATTTATGTCCGTAATTATGCTTTTTTCGAATTGTAAAACATTTAAACTTTCAAAATTCCATCCAATCAGTATGTCGAGGATTTCCCAATGTTAAACCCCATTTAGGAAGGGCTAGGAAGGGCAAGTGAAGAGTTGGGATGGACAAACGAAGAAGCTTATTCCCACCTCGTACTGTGGCCATTTAAATTACGATATAGAATCAAATTTTAAAAGAAAATTTAATTAAAATGCAATAAGAACTGTCCTTCATCTGCGATATGAATGTTATTTTTTTAATAGTTTTTCTTTTTTAGGTTTATATTTTTTAATATTAAAAATCAACGGAATACAATATACAATGCTATTCAAGTTCATCCAAAACATCGCTCAACGGCTCAACTGCTTGTCAAATCGTTCGTTTAACTGAACGTTATCATGTTTCAATTTTGAATTACTTCCGTTTACGCATTCCCATTCATTTTCAATAAGTTTTTTAAATTACATATCGTTTTTTTTTTAACGAGAATTAATTGAACATGAATGCCCATCGATGGCCGGCAGCTCTCTTTTATTATGGACTTCTTTGCTCCTAGAGCAATCGCACATTCCCGGCGGCTTATTCAACTTGTCAAGTGCAAAGGATTTCAATATGAGTTTAGTTCAATACATCATTTTGAGGAAAGATTTGCAAACGAAGCTGGCCTGGCCCCTTGGAGCATTAATTGGTGAGTCAAAATCATTGAATTTTTAATTACTCATTCATATTCATCCATTTCCGTCCCAATTCATTGCATTCAAAAACATGGAAATTGATCAAAACAGAAGATTGAGAAAATATTTTTTTCCTCCATTGGTTTGTGCTGTGGCGAGAGTGTTCCTGTATGTATGTACGACCTTTTTTTTCTGGGGATATACCCCCAAGCAAAGGGCTGTTATGGATATACCTGGCAGTTTGTTTTGAGTTTGTAATACCTCAAATCTGGGTTACATTTATGCATGTGCGTGCCGTATCAAAAAACGAAGAGAAGATGGTAAAAAATTAAAGAAAATTAATCTAAATAATGACGAGGGGAATTAAAGGGAAATGATCGAATGTAAAAATTACATTTAAATAAATGTTTCGCTTTTCTATAATGCAACCGAAAATTGGCTTTGAAAACCATGCTTTTCCATTGCTGCGTCTTCCTTTTGTCTCTCTCTCTATAAATATATATTTCAGATATAAATGTTCATTGATGGGATCAAACATTGTGGGATAATGTGAACGCATGTGTCAAATTAATGTTGTTTTGGTAAAGTTCCTGATTTTCTTCGTGTTGAAGGTCAAGTTAATGACATTAGAAATCTTTAAAAAACGAAGAATTTTGAAGAATAGAATGGGCTGAAGTTTGAATGTTTTTGTATGGATTAATAGTTCCGCTCATGCTTTTGTTTTTGGTATATATATGCGTATGCGTGTATATCAAAATGTTGCTGGTAAACTGCGGTAGTCACGTTGGCTTGTTGAAACTCTTGGATCGATGGCGGGTGTTATTATAGGAAAAAGTATGGGTTTAACAACACAAAACAAAACATTATTATTGGAGAAAATTGGAGATGAGAATGATGAGATGTTTGGTAGCGAAGTAACGATTAACATCCATATTTCGTTTATGATCGTTGATTAGCTACATATTATTATATTGACTTTAAAATCATGTGGAATTATTTTGAATGATTTGGGAGGAAGAAGTGCAGGGAACACGTGGGAAATGGTGTTGTAATGGAAATTCTCAAAATTGAACGATTTCCGAAAATTGCTCTTGATTACGAGTAAATCAGTATTCTATTCTGCTTTGGTTTCAGATTGTTCAAGATGTAATGACAGATGCTGATTTCGATCTGATTGTCATTGGTCATTTGGTGTATTAGGTATCAAAACAGGAGATGCATTGAGATTAGTGTGGTATTTTGTTAGATCCTCGAAATCGGTGTTTTTGATATCTGCTTTTGTGTGTAATTGCTAATGTGTTTAACCTTAAAAGATGCATCAGAATCGTGTTTTCGAAAAGTACTAGTGGGGAAACATAGGTTTGTATCGAGAATATGTTGTCATTTTGTGGCATGGTGTATGATATCCGGTTGATTTACTTACCGGAAATAGTTTACCTATTTAATTACGTCTTGCACTCATTATTGACGACGCTTCCGAACGTTGACATTGGATTGAAGCGAACAGGTGTTCTAGTATGAATTTTTCCGGGCTTGAGGGAATAGGTTTCCTCGTGTTCTTCTGGTGTGATTTATTTGACTAGAATGGTCTGTTGATTCTGTCATGATAAGATTCAATTAGGTCTTGTTAGGGTGTATTGTTGGGTGTGCCATTTACCAATAATGATTGATTATTGATTACCAAAGACAAATCATTAGATTGATCTATCTCTATCTCTGCCGGTATCTCTCTCTCTCTCTCTCTCTCTTTCACTCACATTTAATTGTGGGTTTACGTTTTTGGAGAATTTGTTGGAAAGATTGAAATGTTTTGACAATTATAAATGTACAGCTCAAGCATGCCACGCCACGACGGCAGTTATGCATTTATATAAGGACGAGGAGAATACCCAGGCATATTTGGCGAGTTTGGACACGATGCACAAGGTGGTCCTCCAAGCTCCCGATGAAAAGTCCCTGGACACTTTGGCATCCACTTTGACGGCCAATAACATTGACTTCAAATTGTGGATCGAGGAACCGGAGCACATTCCCACCTGTATTGCTGTCCGACCCTATCCTCGAGATGTTGTCAAACCACTTGTCAAAAAATTTCAATTGTTTTCCTGAGACAAAGATCTCGGAAAGGGAAACTTGTAATGAAATTCCAGACTCAGATTTTCTTGATATTGATTGGTTGATTGATTTTCCTCATTTCTTCTTGATTTTCTTGAAGTTGAATAATTGAAATTCCAAAATTATTTATTAATAAAGTCTATTGTATTCTCATTGAGTCTGTGAGGACAGAAAAAAAAACAATTGTGTGGCGTGTGTTTTCATGTGGCGATGCGACCTTGCAGATTAAGTCTTCAAAAGGGATTTTTTTGGGAATCTAATGAGAGAAATAGAGGACATAAGTATGGTAGACTAAACAAAACACTAATTATTGTTGTTATTGACACGAGGGAAAAGATTTGTGGTGGATAAAGTTCCTGACGAAGGCTGTTGATAGAACGTCTCAACAGGATGTTGTATAGTTGCTTCGTTGCTTATATAATAGCCTGGCTGTACACAAAAAGGTTGCGTCTTAAACATTTGGATGAATTTTGTTTTTTCGTATGCCAATTTTAACTCTTAAACCTTAACCCTTTCCGTGTGTATTTGACGCATATTGGCTGCGTCTTTCAAAGATCCCCCTTTTTGTTATTTCTCTTCATTGTGCCCACCTCCTGTCGCAATTTGTCCCGGTTGACATCCTGTACGATCTAACTATGGGATTTATCGACCAGTAATAATGATACTGTGAGGGCTACAATCTTCATTACTATTAGTGTTGATGCACACGTACAAATAAAATGCTTACTCCCACCATCCCAAAAGATTGTAGAAAAGAAATAATATTATTTTTGAACTTGTGATTGAGTATTTTTGTCGCCTAATGCAGTAGCATCAAGCAAAAAGCAGTAATGTTGTACATAGTGTGCATGTTGGAGCTTGAAGAGAAAAAAGTCGTCGCTTGGCATCTGTTGATCAGTTCACACAAGCTAAAAAATGTTTCTTTCTCCAAGTCAGTTGAAAATAGTGCGAAGAAAATTCAGCTGAGGTTGTTGTAGGTTTTTTTAAGTTTTTTTTCTTTCCAGGATTCCAGCTGTTGCTCGTGCCTTTGACTTCAAGCGTATAGTTTGGTGGTAGTACTGGTACTGGTAGTAGATAATTTTTGCTATGCCTTAGAAAATTCGGGTAACGTGTCGGAGTTAAAACACTGGGAAATAAGTGTTGAAGTATGCATCCGCATCCACCTTTTTTTTAATAGAATTTCTTCATGCATAATCCTCTTTCATGATGGGAGGACTTTCCTAGCATAAATGAAATACTTGGGTATGTTTGGAACAAAAAAAAAACGTTTGCTCTCTACGTGGTGTATTTTGGAAGACAGTGAGCGAACACCTACCAGGCACATTTCAGAGTGAAAGGGAAGCGTGTTATTTCTGCATAACTATCAAATGGTACGCATCACATTCTCGCGAGATAATTGATTTGAAAGTTGATGCCAAATAGCATAACTTAGCTCTCGTCAATGTTTTTTTCCCTTGCTGATTCCCGTTATACTTTTCTTTGCGGATGTCTTCATTTTTAAATGGCTCCTGATGTAGAATGGAAAGTTGGAGCGGGTTAAGTTACGTAAAAGTTTGTCCCGGCGATTGAATGCAATTTTATGTAGTGCAAGTAATAGCAGGGTTTTTTGGTCTAATTCTGTAGTATGTGCCATAATTGTGTTTAAATTGGCAGGTGATTTTGGTCATGCTAATAGCAGGTTCACATTTCTGAAGGTATGCCATGCCATGTCTTATCACTTGGTTGCAATTCAAGGATTTGAAATTCGTGAAAGTGGTACTAACAAAAAAAAGATTATTACAAGTTCTAGTACATACTGTACAGAAAGAACTTCTCTTCGGCAGAGAAAGAGAGAGACAGACACATCCGTGTTTTTTTTCGTTATTTATAAAAAAAACGAAGTTTTCCTACTTCCTTCAATTAGTGAAGATTAACGGTAGACTGGTTGAAGTGTGTTCCCTCTCAAAATGTGTGTACATTTCTCACAAAAGTTTTATGCACACTTCACCCGGGCTATATATATTACAGAGACTGGGAAGATGAGGTTCTTCATGTGAAGGACCTATTGAGTTAATTTTAAAATCTCTTTTTTATACATGCTTTGAAGGGAAAAAGTGTAAGTACACCCATAATAAGTAATGTAATGCTATTTGGGTATAACACACATGGATGTGGAAGCTCGTAAATATTATTGTATGTAATTATAACCCGTTAGTGCTGTTTCCTCATGGTGGTGTCATGTATCTATAATATCGGGAATAGAGTTTTTTTTTTCACCCGGATGGCTATATGCTTATTACACGGAGGCAGGAAAGGGTTAAGCCGGGAGGTATTGGAAAGATGTAACATGTTCTCACAGGTTTTTTTCCCCTTCTCTATTTGCGTCTGCCTCTCAGAGGAAATTGCATGTATGGAACTTGTATTATGTAAGTTAGTTTATAGTGGTCTTATATTTTAAGTTAAAAATAAAACCCGGTTTGAGAAGAGGAGGATTGAAATTTCTTAAAATAATCATTCAACTCACTCGCACGGTTACACGCGGTACACACGGAGATTTCCTACTGTAAGGGCGGTCGTAGTCAGGCATTTACTGGTGATGGGAAAGCTGTTAAAGGGACGATTTCACTAAAATTGTACTCTTCCTGTTGATTGTGAAAGTTATTACAAGTTTCTTTGCTTTTCCACGGATATTTATTTTTTTATAGTGCTATCTGCCACAACTATTATTTTAAAGGATATTCTGGCCCCATATAAAAGAAAGATCACATTGGAATTATAGTGGTACTGAAATAAATTGATACGAGCTATTAAGCGGTTGTGAAAGGACAGATGAGCTGGTGAAATATTCTTACACAAAATCATGGTGTTTCAGGTGTTTTCGAGGAATTGCTGGCACAAACACGTTGTTGTCCTCCTCACTAAATTGTTTTAAGTCTGTGTTTATGAGTGTTGAGGAACGAAGAATTTCAAGTGTATGAAGTGCCCAGTGCTTTCAACTGCGGGAATCGCTGAACATTTCTATTGACTCCACGTGCAAACAGGAATAATTATGTACGAGGTGTAATCATCCCTGTTAAAATTATTTATCATTACCATTTACGTTGCTTGGGATAAAGTCATTTTAGTTTAGAATCCGTTCTATGATCCCCGTTGAAATTTTTTTTTAACTGAAAATATATAGGACGGTGCGAATGATATTTTGCGTGTTCCTGAGATGACAAAAAAACCCGGGGTGAGGGAAACTGGGAATGTAACAAAAAAGTGGAGGAAGGTTCCTGATGAAGAAAGTGTCATTAAGGAGTGTGGAATTTTGTTTTTGTAACTGTGTGTGCATGCGTCTCCTGGCTCCCAGATTGTTGTTTTTCATGCTACTGCGGGGTGTAAATTGCCGGAGATGAAGTGAAAGAATGTGTTGAAGCACGCTTTTCCCTGTTGGTTGGGAAGGTGTTGGAGAAAGATGATCGGATTCTTGGAATAGATTATCACGAGCATAGACTTGACTAGAGTGGTGAGAAATAACATACAAATGAAAGACCGTACAATGATCGGCATCTTGAGATTCCTTTTGGCTTGGATAACACCAAGGGTGGCGTGTGGAAGGGAACTCTAGTCAGTCTGTGTGTGACATTACGCTTGCCAAGATTCTCATAAACATTTGATCAGGAAGAATTACACACCAGTGCTTTTGTAAAAGTTAAACGACCGGTAACACTTAAACAACTGCTGTCCACCGTGCTCCCGCTCTCGAAAATTGCGTAACTGATTCATTCCAGGTCTTGGCGAAATACAGTGTACAGCAACTCTACAATATTTATTTGAGCTTAGCTTATGGGAATTCCCCTTCTTCATTTTTCAACTTCGGTATAGTCAAACGGCGGTGAAAGTTTCTGATGTCCGTAGTAATTTGATTTCCCTAATTTTTAAAATCCTTAAATATTTTGGAATATTTAACCGGTGGAAAGAACATTGATTTATCAAAATGAGCTCTAGGAATAGAGGACGTCAGTCAGTGCGCTCCCGATTAGGTCGGGGGCTCTCAACTTACAATCGCTCACGTTCCTGGGAAGATCCAATGGGTTATGACGATTCGAATAGACAGGCCAAATTCAAGAATTTCTGTCGTTCCCTGGCCACCTTTATGTGTACGCAGGTGGGGGTGGGTGGGATCATTGTTGGCTATGCCATTGTGGGTGCAGTGGTTTTCAGGGAATTAGAGACTCAGGGTGAACCCCGGGCTAATGGGCAGGTGAAGAAGGTGCTAGAATTGCGAAATAAAACTGCCACGGCTCTCTGGCATCAATTCTATGAGAATCAACTAAATCAAACAGAATGGAATATTGTGGCTAATTCTACGCTGAGTGAATTTCAAGTAAGATAAATAAATGTTTTTTCCCGAATGTTGACGGTTATAGATGGAAGCACGCCAAAATTGAGGAATTTTTCTGTTATACCTGTAATTATCCATGCTTTCCTGTAGAGAAACGTTGTGGATTATGTCAAAGAAGGGTACAACGGAAAAAATGCAACGGAGCAATGGAATTTTCCGGCGTCCCTTATGTTCACCCTATCAATTTTTACCATGATTGGCTACGGAAATCTAGTTCCTCGGACCGATTGGGGCAAAGCGGTGACAATCATTTATGCCCTCTTCGGCATACCCTTGTATGTGCTGTATTTCATGAATATGGGGAGGGCTTTCGCCAATGCCTTCAAGTGGGCGTACATCAAACTCAATTCTTGCTCAGTGGGTATGACGAAGATTAGCAAAAGTCACAATATTTTGAATACAGACGGGTTGAAAGGGTTGAGATTATGTTTGATATAACCTGTAGGGAGTTTTCGGGACTCAGGGGAGGATGATGATCAAAATTCGCAAGATGCCGATTACGAAAATAATGCTGGTGGTGGTAAAGGATCTTCTTCCAGGCCTTCTGGGAGGGTTGTAGCGGATGACGATGATGACGACGATGATCAACCAGTAGTTGTCCCCAGCACGGCGTCCCTCTACGTCCTTTTGGGATACATTTGTGTGGGCACGCTCATGTTCTCCATTTGGGAAGACTGGAATTACTTGGATGCCGTTTATTTTTGTGTGACGAGTCTCTGTAAAATCGGTCTTGGGGATTTTGTTCCTGGGACCAGACTAGAGGATTCTTTAGAGTCGATTCAGACTCGCCTCATGATCAATTTCATCTACTTACTCTTGGGTTTGGGCCTCGTGGCCATGTGTTATAATCTTCTACGGGAAGAAGTTCTTGCCAAGCTCAAGCGATTGAAGAGTGATGTTAGGGACTTATGCGATTTCCTCAAAACTGACTGCAGCTGTAATACTTGCAAGTAACCCGGTTTATATTGTGATTGTGATACTGTGGGACGGTTTGAGGTGTATATATATGTATGTATATTTTTATGTACGCGTTGCAACTTCCAGGGTATTGGGGGTTGTCTCTTGACATACTGAAGTAGCTGCTAAGCGTGCATAGGAAAACTAACAATTTAATGGATTTCCTCTTTGCGCATGTAGACTTGAAGTACGACGTTCATTTTTTATTGCTTTTTGGCTGTTTCTCAGTATTTTCTCGGTAGATTGACTTTTGGATTCTACACACCAATTAAATATTAAGCTGAGCTGAGGTTTGGAAAAGAGCGTAGGAAGTAGGAGTAAGATTGTGGTTTTTTTCTCGGCAAATCAGAAGTCAAATAAGTCACTTAATGGACGACACGAGCTTAAGGGTGGCACAGGTCAAACCTGAGTGGGATTTATGATCATAAATCTGTCACTGTGACAAAAAATTGAATGCAATGAATTGAGGCCTTGAAATGGATTATTAGTTTTAATTTGCACCCCAATTGTCATAACTGTCTTAAATATACTTGCTGTGTGTACCGCAGTTTGTCATTCTATGGCATAGCCTATTTTTTAGAGAATATTAACAATGTATTTGCTGTCTACTAATGGTCGTACTTTCTTCCCCCTTTTGCTAATCACGCCGGAATACAGCTAAATCCTTGATTATCCCTTCACGAGAATTTATTTGAAGATCCGTACAAGTAGTGAAAAACGAAGCAAGGACGAGGAAGAGGAAAAGGAAGAACTGCGTGGACGGCGATATGGACGTCGACGTGCAGGAGAACGGTGAAAGGGGTAGTGGTAGAATTAGAGAAGCGAATAATGAAGTGTCTCAGCACGAGCAGAATGGTGCCGCAGCGGATCATTTAGAACGAGAATTAGACGGGAACAACTCACCGTTGCCTGAAGGGAGTAGCGGAGAAGTAACTCGTCCTACAATTTTCCCTTCGGTTCGTGGACATGACAGCAGATCCAATGATATTGTATACCTTCCCCCGCTGGTCATCGAAGACAGCAAAACAAATGGAGAGGAGGCACACAACATCGCGGGCAGAGGGCCTGAAGAACCTGATTATGATCCTTTTGCTGATGAAGAAGAGATTGCTTCACCCACAAATTCTAACAAAGTTCTTGTGTACTTCGGTGGTGATATCCAGGTATAGAGTATAGACATACGTATTTTAAAACTATTGAAATAATTTGAATTTCAATGCAATATCTTGATTTTCTAATGAATGTTATTGCTCCGTACGAAATATTAGGATACAGAAGATGTCATGCGGACGAGTGGGGATTACAAAAATTATATAAACTGGAACCTGGAGAATGTTGCTCAAATCCTCCAACGTCAATTTCCAACTTTCCATATTGTTGTCGTTCGTCCAGTTCGAATGCAAATCTACATGCTTAGTTGTTTTGACAATTTTGTGCCTATGAATTCTAATACGGGGCATCCGGAGCACACGCCCAATAATTATGCTCTTCAACATTTGGAGTTGCTGTTGAAAACTTTGTCCAACCTTATCCAGCAGAATGCAAAATCAAAAGCTCGGAAAACAAATAGTAATAACGGCAATAAGTCAGCGGAGGAGGAGGACTCAGTCGTGTCCTCGACGACAACTGAAGAGGGCACCGGGACCAATGGTGTTGATGCTTCTCACGAAGAGAATCTGAATCCTCACTTGGAACGAGCTAATATTTCTCTGGTTGGCTTCAGCAAGGGCTGCGTTGTTCTTAATCAGCTTATTTACGAATTTCATTATTTGAAGGTAGGTTCAAATCCAAATTATATTCTTAAAAAATAAAAAACCATTAGTTGTTTTCCAGTTTTTTTATTTTTAATTTTCAACTAATTTTTGGTTTTATTTTGTAGACACTCACCCCTGATGATCGGTCTATGGAGGGATTCTTGAAAAGCATCAAGAATATGTACTGGTTGGATGGAGGGCATGGGGGTGGAAAGAATACGTGGATTACGTCTCGATCTCTTCTGGAAACTTTGACTCGAACTGGTATTCGCCTTCACGTTCACATGACTCCTTACCAGTTGAACGATTCTCGACGGCCATACATAAGGCGAGAGGAGAAAGCCTTCACCGAAGTTCTGAACCGACTGGGAGCTCTAATCTGTCGGCATGTTCACTTTACAAAAGAACACCCATCACTCGAAATTCACTTTCAACTCATTGCTCAATTTGGTTTGATCGCTCCTGAGTTTACCGACAAATCTGATGAAGAAAGTAACGAGCTCCCAGCCATTAGCATCCTTCCAATGTCATCTGATTTTGACAGCTAAGTACGACACTACATTTACCGGCAGACGCGTATACGTGTACATGTGTGCATTCAAGGTGTACTGTCGAATATATGTATTGTTTGTTTTTTTAGTTCCATACTTAACCCACGCAAGAAATTGTTCCGCTTGAGTTCTTCAGCTATTGTTAACTAATACTATTAAATAGATTGTTAAACTCAAGTTCGCTTTTGTTTCGCATAGCATGAACCCTGCGAGGTTTTAGTAATTGTAGTTATTATTGATTCTATAGTTAGAATAGGAGGTAATTGTTTCATGTTCACGTGTTTTGCCAGTGCTGTGCTTTTGTTTCAGCTAACGATTTAATTCATATAATCAGTTTAAATGAAAGAAGAAATATGCTCTACTCTCAGTAATTTCCTAAGCAGACCAAAAGTGACTTTATCATCATAAATTAGTATATTTAAATATTTATGTATGTACATACGTATGTAATAACTTCAACATGCTAGAGATTATTAATGTTGCGATAATAGCTGTTGCTGATTAGAGATTCTTACCTTGAGTTTCTAATTTAAATATTGCAAGTTTTCTTAATGTAAAATAATTGAGAATTTGCAAAGACCTAACAACTACAGTACTACAAAAGTTCCATGCGAAAACCTTTATATACAGTTACCATGTTGGTTTCGGAACAGTTGGCTGTGGTTTTTCATGCTCTAAGAAAGGATCAACACAATAATAGGATTATCAAGAATACGTAGTAATACTGATTGGTGCCTGAAAATCGGATTTTTGCATGACATGACATCGACTATTTTCGGATATTTCACTATACGCACCTTTGGTAGAAACGATTAAGGGAAAATACATATTACCTGAAAAATTAAAATCTTGTTTAAAAATCTTCAACTAGTTTAGATCATTTTAATGAACTAATGTACAGCTAACAAAGAGCGTACATTTGTTTCCTTCAGGTAGGGCAAAGTAGTAAAGGTAGACCACATACTAGTATATCCTATATGCCTACCATTGACCAGAATCAGGGGTATGCATAATCTTGCATGAGTTAGTAACTGAAAAATTCTTAATAGATTGCACGTGTTTTATAGATCGTACACCGCAGTGAAATATTTGTATTGTATAATGGAAGGAAAATGGTAAATTAAATACTTTTACAGAAATTCATATGAAAAAAGCCTTTCTTATTGTATGTACGTAATTACATAATGTATAAACATAAACCTGATGTAGGTTTTGAAGTCAGCAATACAGTGGTCACAAATTTTCAAAATGCAAAGAATGACGATACATCGAATTTTACAATAACATGTATAGTAGTAATAAAAATATTAAAAGTAACAATAAAGTAATGTTGCATAGTACCGTACACATTTGCCTTAGGAAAATTTTTACTATTACAAAGTATTCAAGTACAAGGTCTGCTTTAAGATTAAATCTCTTTATCCCTATTAGTAAAATGTTTCTCTGGAATGTCCAGAAGGTTGAAGGATTTCTCATTTAACACATTTCTTGAAGCTTCTCTTCTGTTGTGTGAAAGAACTAAACTAGGATCGAGGTCATTACGTTTCTAGATCTTGTCCACGCTAATTGTTGACAATTTGTAGACGTCCAATCTTCAATCATTTCTTTTCATACTCTTCAGGGGTATCATTCTCGAACGATCAAAACTTGTAGCGCCATAAGGAACTAATGGAGTTACGATCGGTTTTGATCGTAAGATCATTCGTGAATTAGACCCCCGGACAGCAATTGCTAGCATGTGTGTTCTCTTGGTATTGGTTCGTTGTGAGAGATTTGTAAAAAATATTTTTGTTTGAAAGTATGCCGACGACATTGGTTCAGATTTCAGATGCGAATCTGTATCTTTGATTTTTCTGCTGTTTAATACCCGTCATTTAAAAAAAATATGACCAAGCCTCTTATCCGTTGTACTGAAAATATGTTCTTGAATGTACAAACAAAATACCTGCACATTGTAGCCTTTGAATGACTTTTATCCTGTTTCGCAGATAAAATAAGTTTTCCTTTTGCATGATACTAAAGGTTGAAATTCACCGTTCTACATAGATTTCGTGTAAGTAGTGAAAATGGTTTAGGGTTTACAATAGTTGAGGAAATTAAGTAACGAGTAACGACATAGCATTTCAGGTTTTACAATTGCTGGATTTCAACCATTTAATGACTGCTACTGCATATTATTCCGTATAGCGTGGTAGAGAGCAGTAACAATTTATTTTCGTGATGCTCCTCCTATTTTTTTCCCTACAATTTGTGACAACTGCTATACTATAGAAGTGAAAAATACACGATATCATGAGCTGAAACATTTAATTATGCGCATGTATTTTTGAATATGTGGCAGGACAAATGCTATTTTTTTTATTTCTTCACAAGAAAATGAAGCTCGAAACTACGCGCAAGTGACTTCCCATATTTCGTTTGCATTGTTTTACATTATAACACTAGAAATCGGGTTTGCAGATTTTCAGTAGTCTTTTGTACTATACGAGATATTGCAATCAAAACGTTAAAGAATAAGTTATGGATTAAAATACGATTGAAAATGTTGTTAGTAAAAAAGTAATTATTTAGGGTAAACTATGTAGCAAGCTTATTGCTATCAAAGAGACTCAATATTATTTAATATAGTTTCATTTTGAAATATTTTTTGTAAAAACCGAAAGATAAGCTTCAAGCCTTCTTTACTCAAATCATGTATGCGTGGATAATGGAGCAATAATTGACGATTAAAATGTAAAAAAAAATAATTGATTAACAACAGTAATAGCTATTGCTACACGAACTTTGGCAGTATTTCAAAAAAACAGTAGATACATTACATTTATATTATCTCTGTATTGAGGAAGGTGCAGGTTAATGAGCTCGCAGTTAATACTAATTAAGTTTATTTGCATGGAACAAGTAAACCTCGGATTGAAATCAAATAATTTCGGAACCATTCGTGAAATATTGGGCAAAAAGAACAAAAAACTCTTATTGGTATATTATTGTGATTAAAATGTTTGTGTACATTAAAAAGTTGCCTTGAATTAGAAAAGGTAAACTGTTGTCAGTTGCTGCTATAACATTGTCTTCGTCATCAGAATTATCTTTTCTACACAAATAATTGTTTGCAGGATATGGCACCAGTTTGTCTACGGAGTTTTGCAGTGTCCAAGTTAAATGATTGCTACAAAATGCTTGGTTAATTTCAATTCTAAAGTAGAATTTTATGGATGATCACACTCCATACTGCTTAAAGACATTTTATAACGTATGTTTTTGTTTTCCATTTAATATTTGTGTTTGTTTTAAGGCATTCCTTTATTATACATTTATGTGTAATTTTACTTTTAATTTGACAGCATGTGGACCTACGTTCATCCAAAAAATATTATCAAATTTGTATTATAGGTTCTCAATTATTACGTATTTGTTATAATTTAAGTGTTTATTATTATTGTGCTACTCTACTACTACTACTAAATACTAGTTGTATTCATTATTCGATTTGTACAAATGCCGTGTGTTGGTATTTTTTGGTAAATCAACATTTATGATGGGTTAGTAGCTAGTTAGCTAGTGAGTAGCTGTACTTGTTGGTTCAAAATCTTTTTAGTTGTTTTTTAGTGACTTTGTCTTTAGTATTGTTGGACAACGTGCATTGTTGCTTAATCTACGTAAACATTGTTTTTGTAGTTAAACCATTTTTTGTATGTATCATTCGTTTCTACAAAAACGTTGGTCTAGATTTTTTAGTGAGTGGGTATATCTACTTAGTGCCCTGCTAATGAATCAGGCCGTCATTTTGGTCGCTGATTAACCTCATTGTAATGAAGATTTCTATCACTCCGTAATATATGTAAATAATAAGTGTATTTAGTGTTTACTATTTAATCTACCTATGTATTAAGCTGGGTAATACTGAGTAGATGAAATGCTACTATTACATAAAATATTAATACTATACGAAATAGATTTGGTATAGCTATGCTATAGTTTACAATACTGCGTGTACAGGGCGAGTACTTGAAAGCTAAAAACCCTCTTAAATAATTACCTTTGAATATCTTTGTACTAGGTGTGCGTATAAATAATAGAAGGAGCGACAAATAATAATGTACTAAGAAAAAGAGAAAGCTGATTTTTTTAGACGGTGACCTAAATGAATAATTAATCGTTCTTTTTAACGATGATAATAATAACATACTAAAATTTTTAGCAAAACATATACATAGTAAAAAAAATCAATAATAACTTAATAAGAAAACGAAGGTAAAAGGGAGTTCCAAAACTTTTTGTAGTCATGCATCTGGTGACCTGTGAGTGTAAAAAATGGATACAAAAATACTATTACTTACAAAATATTATTTTCATCCATAGTTGATTGTCGTCACGAGTCAGCGTTATATCTCGAGCGGTCAATTTTTAACTAAAAAGTAAAAACTAGTTCTCAAATGGTGAATGCATTCAATTATTTACTGTTTGCATGCTCGTTTTATCTTGTTAGCTTCAGGAAATGATTGTTCACTGATTTGTTATTTGTGTATGGACTATGGACACGTTTGCACATACTAAATGAGTAATTATTCGACGAATTTTTAAATCGGTTATATTATAAAGTAAACCGCATAACTGTCCACATCAATTCGTAAGTTATTATATGTATTATAGACACATTAATCATGCCTGTACTTATGCCTTGATCCAGTTTATATTTGTATACAATACGCATTCAAAAAACCATTTTTCAATGCTGCTTGACCACAGGTTCCGAAGGTATAAATATAAATAATAAATAGTAATATAATATGTATATATACGCAAATAAAACAAAGACAATGAACTACAGTCTCCTGTCGGATACTATCCTTTCTTTCTCATCTAATTTTTCTGAAATGTTCAGAATAATGTGTGCCGATTGACTTACGTTGGGCAGGCTTGGGAGCAATTATTCCGTGAAACATTTTTTTTTAAATTGAGCGTGTTAAAGTAAATGAACACTGTTATTTTGATGGCTGCATGTGTTTCCAGTTGATTTTATTGACTGTTCTTTTCCCTTTAATTTAAATCAAATACGACTGATTCATATTCCATCCAACACAAGGTTTGATCTGCTTCACTTCAATAGCAATCAATGCACCCAAATACACAGAGTCTTAAACCATGAGGTATGTACGAATGACTAGAACTTCTACAGTAGAAAGAATAGGAAATAACGAAATCAGATAAATAAATATTAAATACAATAATTAATAATAAGTAAATGCTGAATTCTAAATATAACAAAACAAATCATAAATAACAAAAACCGAGTAGTCAAAATAAAATCACATGTACCGCTATGTTAATCAGAGCTCAATGTTTGTAAGTATAAGTAGAAACTGTTAAGTACGTAGAATTGACGAAGCAGGACACGGAGATAATACTACCAAACTTAGCACGTCTTGGAGGTAAGCTGCACTCGTGCGTTAAGCTATGCAAATAATGGCTGCATTTCTTCGAGATCACATTTCTTTTAAGTTATCCTCCATCAGACTTATTAAACGGTAAAAATTGCAAGAATTACATGTCATGGCCGTATTTACAACCACTACTGGTCCAGTATTCGCGCACACCACACTGCACATAAAACAAATGAGTACGTAGAACACTGGGTCAATAAGGAAGAAATACAGGATCACTTGAGTCTTTGTATCATAAACATTTTGGCAACTTAATAAATAAAAAACTCGGAAATACAGCGGAGTTGTCCTAAAATACTTGGAGGAATTTTCAACCGTACAGACTGTAGTAAAAATCATGTTTTGAACTAGAGTCAGTACAGCTAAATCGTAGTTGGTCATGGCTGAGTAAATACAAACTGACATTCGTAAATACGTATGTAAATACTATAACTACATGAACAGAAACAGTATTCGAAAACGATCTTTTTCCAGAAACTTCCTAACTTCGGAACGAAGGACGAAGGGATTCTGTAAAAACTGATGCGAAATCGTATTGCGAGCTAATTGTCGTTTTTCTGCAGTATCGCGACCTGGGAGTGCTACTGATTTATTCCATATGTATGGTCACCTGCACCTAGTTTCGGTCGAATGTATATGACTGGCCGTGAATCAGTTGGATGAATTAAATCAATTTTGTTTCGGCCCCAGTCATCCTCCTCCAGAGCCTATAAAAAGTCAATATTTATTTAAGTAATACATGTCTATTGCAAAAATCAAAAGTCACAGCCGGTTAGCGAGTCGTACCAATTTGTGACTTCTTCTGTCTATATAGCTGACAATGGCACTGCTTGGTATCCACAGAACGGAGGCAGCTAAAACTGCTGTAAACACAATGTTGTCCTTCAAAAATTTGAGCAGACGATTAATGTTTATTTCTTCGATTATATCCCAGAAACGCTCCACCACATCATGCACAGTTCGTTCGCATTGACCCTGGTGATTATAAAATTAAACCAGACATAAAGAATCCATTTTTGTAGCTTTTAACAAAAGCGAAGAGAAAGTCTGTACGACTACATACATTATTGCATATTCCCTGAATGCACGGTGTTCCGTTTGGAAGTGTTTCAAATGGTTCGATAGGGTAACAGGTAGCGTTCAAATGAATACGGCAACAGCGTCTGCAGGCATTCTCCACTAAAACAAGATGAAATATGTATTACAAATGAGTCACAAAAACAAATAATTTTAAATTCCTGTGTAAATAATTATCTTTGCAAGAATTATGTTTATAGCTGTAATGTTAAAGCTGTAAAACTTACATTTGTCACACATACAACTCTGTTTTCCCAGAGTCTCGCAATAAGGAATGCAACGGCCTTGCTTACACTGACCCTTTTCAAGACAAGGCGTACCATCAGCCATTGGGGCTGACTTAGGACATTCTGCTGAATTACCAGTACAGAGACTTTCTTTTTCGCATGTCGCCAATTGAGCTTCCCGACATTTTTCTCCTGCAGCCATAAACTGACAGGACTGGCAACACGGTGAATTTTTATCACTGTTGAAAACGGATTTTATTCAAATTAATAATAATTATGGAGAAAATCATACGAATATATATACTTCCCATTGATAGCAACTGTTTGGTAACTAATTGCTCTTGTATACAATTAAAATTAGTTATTGTCTAAAGGAAAGGAAAGAACGTACCTGCAAACAGCTCCTTGCCGGAGTGTACAGTTGGGTCGACAGCATGCATCTGAATCTTCGGTACCCAAAAGTCCAGCATCACATTGCTCGCTTCCTTCAACGCGTAAATTTCCACAAAAAGATTCCTCTGGTTCTGAAAAGCAACGCTCCGACTTTGTCAGAAGAACTTTTCTGATTGAACGCAAGCTGCATGGTGAAAATCTCTGTAAAAGGATTGATGAAATTGAGTCAACAGTCAACCAGTTCTGTTTTAATGCTAAAAAAACTATACACAAAAATATAACATGTCGAAAGTAAACCACCGACCTTATTGTTCAAATCGTAGCCGGAAACAGAGTAGGTGTACATAAGATATGAACCACCTTGACTAGCACTCGGACTGCATTCAGGATTATCTGGGTCGTGCTCCGAGCCCCAGTTATGCCCAAACTCATGAGCTGTTACTAAATCAGCCTCCCTTGTAATTACTCTTTGTCCATAGTGATTCCTGCTTGAACTAAGACCGGAATTTAAGTACAGCGTATAACCATTTTTGAAATACTCCGGAGTGCAGATACCACCAACGGAATTTCGTCTCGGAGAACCCACGTACGCCAAACCCAAGATACCACCCTCAAATTTTATGTCGGTAAACAGGTGAGCCAAACAGAAATCTTTATGAGTGTATTCTCTGCTAAAAACTTCCAGCAATGTTCGCACATCCCATTTGTCCATGTGCATATTATAATGCATTTCGCCGTGTTGAGTGACAGTCGGTTCCGAGTGGACTACGATCTTCTTGATAACAAATCCCATTCCATCAAACCCAACCTCATCCGGCTTGTCGCGCCATTGGGTCTCCTCATATATCTTGGTGACTCGATCTATCAAGCTTATTAAATAATTGATGGTTGACTTATTGCTAGAGCCGCCCATTTCACGATAAAATCTGTAGTCTGCCACCAGAAGGAGGGGACAACGTGTTTTATGTGGTCGGAGAGTGTGAGCCCGACGTTCCATCGACAAATCACGCTTCCATCTCTTTATAATAGCCCCATAATCTGGTTCTTCCAAAGGTACTACCGGCGCCTGCTGTGTTTCATTCATGTTACCTTCCTTGATATAAGCACAAACTGGGACGTTCGGGACTTTAGCGTCCAGGTCGTGTTCCCACGAGTATTTTACGTCAGATGCCCTGTAAGTGATCATAGTCAATCGATCTCCGTTGGCCAGATGCCGCCAAGAAGGCTGTAATCAGCACCAGAAATAATTATGAGTAAGAGCAAGGACCACAATAAATATTCCGCAAAATATAACAGATATTGAGATAATAAATATTAATTTTTATAATTATTAATCCGACCTCTATATGATAAGTTTCATTTTTCGTCGTAATCGTAGCAGTCATCACCCCATTTTCTTCCAAGTGGGCCCTGACATCCGAGTCATCTTCACCGAAAACACGACCTTCGTAAAAACTGTCTCGATCTGTCAAAAAAATAAGTGTTTGTGTAAGTAATGGCTGTTTTAAAACGTTTCCTCCGTTAACATTTGTTTATGTAATAAATCTGATAAATAAACACGCTGCTGCAAATTTTGAATAGTATTGCTTACCAATAAGAATTGGAGTTTCACGTCCGTCTCGCCCCACTTCGAACGCTTTGAATTGCGGGTGAAAAATGGCCTTACTCGGATTAAGCACTACAAGGAAATCTCTGCAAATTAAAAATATCAAGTAAGAATTTGAATACCACCACCATTTTTACGGAAAGTAAAAAGACAATTGCAAGGAAAATGGTAGAAGTCAGTATTTTACCTTCCTAATGTGCTAAATTGAAGCTCCTTAATGTGATTGTAAGGATGCGAACTAGGATTAACCCCCCTTTTCACCACGTGATGAGTGAGATCAATTGCGTTGAGAATTTCATAGTATTTTAAATTTTTCCTTAAATCTAGTTTCTGTGCAAACGTTTTTGGGAAATAAGGCTTTTGCAGCGTCCCAAAAACTGCAACTAGCAGAATAAACCCCAATTTTCCCATTTTAGGAGAGTTGTATTTTTAGAAAAACGTCTTAAATTAAATATTTTAAGTTTTAACTCATGTGTGATTTTGTTGTAGGGGACAGTTTAGGGTTTAGGCCCCGTGAGCTTTTATAAACTGAAGCTTCTTCATTTTGTCCGGGACAATTCTTGGTCTCTGAGTTCAAACTCCAGTGTGTTGATGTTATTTAATTGTCCATTGTGTCCAATTAAAATCCAGTCCAGTGCCACAATCCACAATAATAATAATTTTCCAGTTTCGCTTCTTGTTGGGTTTTCAAGTTCCACCCAGAAAAATTGTCAGCTGATTGCCTTTTTTTCTTCTCTTTGCCCTATTTTTCATGGAAACCCGGGAGGAAATCCGCTAGATGCCAGTCAATATACTTTTCTCCAGGGTCCAGCAAAACCCGCAATTTCTTCAACAAGAGTAAGAGTTCGTTTTCTCGTCATGAAATGAACCGGAAAAGTTCCAAGAAAACGTTGTCAATTTGTCAACCTGTTTTTTGCTTTCCAAACGAAGTCACTGGATATTGTTTTGGGTGGAATCAGTGTGAATCCAAAAACATTATACTGTTCTCGTAGTTTGCAATTCTGGTGATGTTCAAGCAGCCGACCGCTTCAGTAACCTTTTAAACCGTAGTCAACCCCTATGCATACTCAATCGGACATTGAAATTGTTGTTATCAACAATGCTTTCTACATTTGGAGTTCATCTGGTAAGTTGTATCAGAAATATTCGTCTCTGATTAATTTTCACAGCTAATTGTTGTTGTAACCTATTTTTAATGCTTAGTAAATACATATTACTTGACCAAGCGTACACTTGCGGCTAATATTCAGTCAATGTCATAACTCATAACCTCATAACTCATGTCGTAAGTCATTACTGCTGTATTAACGTATTTTTGGTTTATTTTAGAATGGCTGCAATTGAGGGAACGTCACCGTATTATCGGGTGCTTTGACGGCGCTGAGGGTGAAGGATGGGCAAACGAGATGCATACACAGTTGCCGCTCAAGTTAACCGAAATTGAAGCCAGGTATTTGGTGACCAAGGGCTGGGCTAGAGCTGTGACGATACCTAGTCTGAAAGAATATAAACAACCGGTAGATGAGAAGAGTTGCGCGGAGAGGAATGTGCTAATGGAAGAAGAAGAGGTTAATTGGAAGTTATTATGTTTGTTTCAATTTCGAAACTTGCTTTCAGTCTTGTTCTATATTATCTATATTTAAGAAACAACAAGTATCTCCTGTAACATGTATTGATCACCTTCAATCTTACCTAATTTTCAGCTAGTCAAATACAAGAAGAGAAAGCGGGTGGAGCTGGAATGGACGGTGGATAAAATCATTGAAGGGAAGAAAAAGAAAGGAAAGCCTGTCAGCGATAAGGAAACAATCATCATGGAGGAGTTGGATAAAATAAAGGAATTCCCCTATCAAATGACCCGCCTTGATCTGCGTTAGGAATTTTCCTGAACATTGAATGTAGATATTGTCCTTGTGTAAGTTTATTGCTGTGCGAGAGGAGCATATTACAGCATTAACGATTATACGCTTTTTGGGTTTATAGGGGATCCTTGGATATCTGATGCGAATAAGAGTGTCTACACATTTACGGAACCATGTACAAATCTGGGCAAGCTGCGTTACAGGGTATTTGAAGACTTTCACTCACAGGGTTATTACTTAACAACTGGACTGAAGTTTGGTGGAGATTTTATCGCTTATCAAGGTAAAGAGCACAAACCGAGTTTCAGGATTTCCTCCCTTAAGCCATGTGTCTAATGCATATTTTGTTTTGACGCAAAGGTGACCCACTGCAGTACCACGCTGAGTACATAATAATGTGTGAAGTCTCAGGCAGACAGTTGCCGGAAATTCATTTGCGGTCACAATGCCGGTTAGCTGCTGTTTTAAACAAACGACTTCTAGTTGCCTCCATCAACGCGGAGACAGATCAATTGGTTTATAAATTAATTTCCCGCACCGCTTTCGTTGAGACCAAAGAGTCTGAACTCCGTGAACAGACGGAGTAATGTATTTTCGTTAGATTGAAGGAAATTAAAACAGTAATGGTTTTTACTTTGTGCACACACAAATTATTGTCAGGCATTAGACGAGCTTATGTGTACATATTGTTTTTATTGGTTCTTGGCTACTTATTTGCAAAAATGTGTAAATGCGGGTTTTCATTAACAATGAAGTGTATGATTATGGGGGTGGTTGGCGAAAACCGGAATTGCCGGTAACTATAGTACAAAGTAGTTAGCTTTGATGACAATCTCGAGTAAAAAATAAAAAATAATGGCTGTACCAAGTGTAGCACCTCGGCGGTAGAAAGTAGCTGTGGTTAGGACAGTATACCCCAGAATGTGGTAATTTGTAATTGCACAAGTCTGCTACCACAAATCATTTTCTAAAACTATGATTGTATGTATAATTCCAGAAGTGAAAAACTGTAAAGTTATCATTTCACTTTCACCAAAAGAAAGCATAAATGTTATAAATACATATGTATATATTCGATGTTGATTAAAAGCACAAATTGCAAAACAAATCATAATGAGATCGTCTGTAGCTCATGCGACTTCGTCATCTTCCCAGAAATCCTGTTATCTTCCCCATGCCTAATATGACGCACTAAAGAGATGGACTGCTAAAAATCATAATTTGTTACTGGTTTTCACGTGTCAGAAAGCAAGGGATGACAGTCATTTAATGTCTGCGCTGCGTAGACATTCGACACCATTTATGAGATTGTTGAGCACCATTTGAGGTTATTTTGGAATGAGAGTACGACAGCATTATAGTCGTTATAGTCCCTGGCGAAGAGTTTACAGAATGCTTGCATACAGTTACTACGAAGAAAGGACGTCAATGTCAACACATGAAAAACCACATTGTAATATTCGGTGACTTTTTATTTCCAAAATGTTTCCAAGTCATCAAAGTTATAACAAACTAAACCATACGTCTCAGGAGTTCATTAATTTTGTCTTCGCGGCAACCAAAGTCTCCTCCCTCAACGTAGTGGTTCGTCTTCTTTCTCCATCCGCCACTGGGGGTATTCAGCTGCAAAATCAACAATATCATGATCAGCGATACTGCAGGAATTTCTGTACCTCATATTAATATAAACAAACATTAAAAAAAATATTACCTTGAAGGGCCACAGGAAGTTTGACGCATATTTGAAGTTCCTTCCAACCGTGAAGATCTCGTGAACTAAATCTTCGACGCAGATGAGGTTACGTTTGCCGAGAGCTTTCTCTACTAAGTCGTTGGAGGTAAGAGGCTCGCGCTTGAAGTTAGCTTTGGCAAAACCTCGCTTGTACATCAGTTCCCGAACGCTCTTCAAATTGGGATAACCCCAAGTAATGTAAGGTTCACAGATACGGAGCATGTTGATGGTGGCCTATAAAGGAAAATTCCAACATATATAAACTTTACTTGTAAGCTTTCTCCGAATTTTAATAAGCAATTTATTACTGATTCTAACGCATACCTTATTTAACTTAACGAACACTCCGTTGTTGATCTGTCGGAGACGGAAAAGCTGAAGAGCTTTCCGAACCTTGGGATGGACCTGGTTAATACTAGAAGGCACAGAAAACATAAATATAATGACTGAAGCTATCCAAATTACTCGTAAGAGATATCCAAATACATCAATCAAAGAAAGTCAACTCACCCTCGAATCCTAATTACGAAAGCTAGTTTAGGCTCAGCTGGAACGTAGTAGTTAGCCTTATTCCTAGCTTGACGAGCCAGACGAATTTCATCGCGCTCCTTCTGACGATACTCCTTCACATACTTTTCCGCTCTTTTGAAGATCTTCACGCGCGTGTTACGCGCAGCCTGCCGTTGCTAAAAAAAAATCGAAATAACATCTATTAGTATTGCTTTACTGTTGCACAACTTAATACAAAATTCATTCACTGCGATAATAACACATTTTTACAACCGTTGTTGTAATTTTAGAACTCGATTGTTCCAACTTCCAATAAATGAAACATTAACAAACAAAAGCTGGATAATCGGTACAATAACCCTCAAGTAAAAAATCCTCTCATCCATACTTCCTGTTGTCAAACACCAATCAATTCATATACTTGACCCACTGGCAAGGCAGTTTGCAAATTCCTCCCGAGCATCATTAAATCATGACTTACTTCCCCATTGTAAAGGGCCTGCTATCATCCTAAATTCATTAATCCCTCCCCGCATCTGGTCCTGTTTTACTCCCTCCAAATCCAAACCCAATTAAAATCCCACAACTACATGTATGGTCCAACACAAAAAACGATAAACAACACCCCTTTATTCCATTTCCACAATTAATGAAATCCAACTAACCTTCGCAGCCCGCTGGAGCAAGAGTGCCTTGGACACTTCATGTCGTTTTCGCTTCTTCAACACCGACTCTGGGACGGCTGGAAGCTTTTTGCCGGCTGGGACCTTTGGAGCTTTCGCAGCAGGGGCTTTCTTACTGCAAGTTACAAGACACAATCAAATGTCGTTAGAATAATTATGTAACCAATAAATTTAGGTTCTGAATTTTAGTTGAATTGATTGCGTAATTAAAGTATTTATGAGACAAAATCAGGGTAAAAGTTGAAATAATCCAAAAACAGCATGCTCTACCTGTCCGCCATGTTTCTCCGTTATGAAGGGAAGAACTGATGTTATTCACTGTAGGCTTCACGGCACTAGACTGACGGCCTGCTCGAAGGAATAGCACACTTCGCACTGCTTTGGAGCAAGTTGAGCTTTCACGTGGCGGCGGCCAGTTCTCATCCACACAGCAAGAGGTGGCAGCACATGTCCAACAGCATTTAAATCCATCCCGCCTTTTCAAGGAGTACGCCCGACCGGGGCGAAACGTTTTCAATATGGGCAAAACTTGAATATTGCACAATTCGTACAGCAAACGCAAACATCCGAACGATTACTTTTTACCTTCATTCTTCACTGTCCATCGCCGTAAAAATAGATGTAAAATATTAGAATTAGAAGCGTTGTTTAAAGTAAGATAATAAAATATAAATAATAATGAAGGACAATATTTGAAAGCAACGCTATAAACGAGTGTTGCCGCTAAACCGGCAATAAAATTCTCTGCATTTACCTAATCGCATAAAAATTGATTTTTATTTACTCTTACTTTGAACTTTCACTTTCAGAGGGGACACATTTATTTAACAATTTAGTTTAAATTATTATTATCATGATTGGTAATTCCATTAGTAAATTGGTACGTTGTGCATTTACAAAGACATGAGGGAATCCATTGAATTAATATAGTTTTAATTGGAACTTTATTTGGTTGTATAGATTAGTTCAATTAATTGTTACTTGGCATGAGGCTATAAATGTAGTATATAGTAAACAAGTAAACAATAAAGAGGCCAATTCCACGCTAAAGAGTAGAAAATATAGGGTGTTCTTTTTTTTTTATTATTATTATTATTATTTGAGTTGGTCTATGCGTGTTAAAACAGTGTGTGGTTTGAAATTCCGTCAATAATGTCGATTGGCCCCATTTTGAACCCCATTGTGGGAATTGGTCTTCTGCCGAGCCATAAGAAGGAAAAACGGAGTCACAGTTCGAATGATCACTTTGTCCGGGTTTTCACGTTCTTCTTCCGTCAGATCATCCTCGATTATTTTTACAAGCCTATGGTGCAACAGAAGTAGAAAGAACAGTTTTTTCTGTCAATACTGATGTGCGATGTTGATATGATACTTTTTAATGTTTAAATGTTAGTTAAGGCTTGGCGTTAAATACGAACCTGTCCCGGTAAGTTCGTGCCAAATTGGAGCCCGCTTCATGTCCATGGGCTTGACAATATTTCTGGAAGGCTGACCAGGTCTTGATTTCCCCAATGAAGTCTGAGATCTTCATCTGTCTTTCTTGAGCATATTTATAATCTTCCCTGGAAAAGGAGGGGAGAAAACGGTATGCAATTAATTATTTTATTTCACGTCGACTTTCTCACAAAATTTATACTTCCGAAAAACTTTAATTACCGAAGGAAATCATTGTATGGTATTTCAATATTTTGGTATCGGTGAAACAAGATATTTTTATTGTTGTCCGGCCACAAGCTTGTCAAAGGCTCTCCAAAGTTTACCTGGAAAACAAAAATTAAGCAATATTTAAACTTTTAGCATACCTAAGTTATGTACTAAAAACTAAAGTATGGATTGTAATGGATTTTAATTTTTATGAAACTTACGTTGTCATAAAATTGAGCCAAATCCTGATTTTTCTCTGGATTTCGATCCCAGTACAAGGTGGCAAATGTATAGCCATAAATGGCCATGACTCCTCCTGGACTCAGGACGCGAAGTCCTTCCTGGAAGAAACGGGGCAAGTTGAACCAATGGGCGGCTTCGGCTGCCGTAATCAGCTGGACAGAATTTTCGCTGGCGTGCAATTCTTCAGCAGGGGCGATTCTGTGAAAAATTTCGATTTATATAGTGTAATAATAATTATTATTATTATTAAGCTATTCCTGCAGAAATAATTGTTTACGTTAAATGTCGAAGTAATTAATACAAAAAACAAATGATAATTGCACAACAAATAAAGACAATTCCTTACTCAAAAGTTACGTTGGGATAATTTGACCGTCCCTCGTTGGCTTGATCTATTTGGCTGGGACTGATATCACTTCCGATGACCTTGTCAAAATATTCCGAGTAGAGAAAGGTATTTTGTCCAGACCCACAACCCACGTCCAGGGCCAGTTTAAGCTCTCCATTATACTGAAAAATTATTCATTTAAAAAAATAGTAATTTTAATAATTTCGAAAAAAAAGTAGGATGGGATAAGGATTTCCGCTCGTTTTAATTTCGGCTTAATTATTAAAAGTTAAAATGAACGATCAATGACAAAATCTTCACATTCGTCGCCCTCAACAAATGATAATTTTAATGCTGTGTAAGTATTAATTTTATTACCTTTTCCTTTAAGAAGCTAATGATTCTGCTAATCAGTGCTTTTGGAGGTTGAACCCGGAATTGCTGATACAATTTGGCGTGGGCTTCCCCTTCAAAAAACCGGTTGCTCATTTTTATTTCAATAGGAGTTTTGATTTTTTTCTTAAACTTCCCAAATGAAATTGTAACGATATGGAAAGACAATTATTTTGAGGTTAAGAAAAGTTAAAATCACGACGTACTAGATATCTTCGTGTCTCCAAGCCTTCAGTTAAAATGCGTTTGTCCTCGTTGTAGTCGATTATATTTTATCATTACCTATCACAATATTTCATTATGGAAGATCATTTCGTAAGTCATGTGCTCACCCCGATCAAGGACACCAGTGCTTTCAGCTATAATATGTTATCGGAGAAATGTGTGATGTGCAACTTCCAACATGTTTCAACTTATCTAGTGGGTATAAATATAATTATTAAATATGTATAACAATATAAGTAAAGCGTAGCAACCATGTCTATATAGGATTCCAAAGCTGATTTTATTGTAATTAACATATTACATTACATACAAAACTAGTGCTACTTTTTGGATGAATATATTTATAACAATGTAAAAATTTGCACAACAATTAAACTAGCGGCTCGTTTGTGCATTTAATGAAGGAATTTTTCTTTCTCCCTGTGTTGATTGTATTATATGTGGATATATATTATAGGTATGTACATTTTGCCGTTTTTACAAAAGTGATATAAGTGCATAATTTCTCAAAAATGTATTAACTTGGAAACTTTAAACATTTTAAAGACTTCCATTGCTGTGCGTGTTGAGCGAGTCGGGGTTTTTGCGAGCCATGAGGAGGAAATAAGGCGTGACCGTTCTGAGGCTGATTCGATCCGGATCCATTAACTCTTCTTCTGTGAGGTCGTCCTGGATGATGCTGACAAGTCTAGAAAAACAGAAAACAACTGTACGTTATACTTACGCAAACATTACCAACAAAAAATAAAAATAAATAAAAACTCTCAGATTCTCAGGAGCAAACCAGTCTTCCAAATAAATTCCCATGTACCTGTCCCGGAAACTTCGGGTCAGAGCAGAGCCAGCCTCATCCCCGTGTATTTGGCAATATTTTTGGAAACAAGACCAAGTTGTGATTTCCCCTATGAACTCCGAGATTTCCATCCGTCTCTCTTGAAAGTATTTGAAGTCTTCCCTAAGGAGCAAATAAAATACGAATCAAATAATATGGGGCAAACGGACACTAGTTTGACAATTTCAAATTGAGAATTGCATGTTTTACCGAACGAAATCACAGTAGGGAATGTGTACATTGTTGTATCTGGTAAACAAAATATTCTTGTTATTTTCTGGCCACAAACTTCCCAAAATCTCCCCGTAATTGACCTACAAAAAATCAAATTCAAGGTCGTACACTCAACTTAAACATTTATACTTGTTATCCAAAACCATGCAGACCAAAAAGGCACAAAATAAAAGTAAAATGAAGAACTTGAAAATGAAAGAGACGGATAATTAAAGATAACAATTAAGCCACCTCATCATAAAATGCGGCCAAGGCCTTATTCTTCTCCGGATTGCGATCCCAGCAAGGAGGGGCGAATGTATAGCCATACAAAGCCATGACACCTCCAGGACATAAAACCCGGTGACCTTCCTGGAAAAATTTGGGCAAATTAAACCAATGGGCTGCTTCCGCGGCCGTGATTAATTGCACGGAATTATTGTCCGCGTGAAGTTCTTCCGCTGTGGCAATCCTGTCGTATCCAATTTAATCCAAATTAAATTAATTAACTGTTTGACTTTTTTCAAGCTTCATCAAAATTTTGAGACTCACTCGAAAGTCACGTTGGGGAAATTCTTTTTCCCAATATTAGCGTGGGCAATCTGATTGTGACTAACATCGCTCCCCACAATCTTGGAGAAATACTCGGAGTATAAGAATGTGTTCTGCCCTGACCCACAACCGATGTCCATTGCCAGCTTCAAATCCCCTTTGTACTGAAGCAATGAAACACAAATTATTTTAGGGCTTTCGAGGTCAATAGATCAAATGCTATATACAGCTTCCAATCAAAGAATAATTACTCACTGTCTTGATATGCCCCATAAACATAGCCCCAAAAACTTTGCAAAATAATCGGAACATCAATTGACGTAAAATCGTGCAAAACAAATTAAAAATTTAATTTAAAAAAATTAAAAATTAATTTTACCTTTTCTTTCAAGAAGCTGATAATTCTTTCGATAAGTGCTTTGGGCGGTTGGACCCGGAATCGTTGGTACAACTTCGCATGATTTTCCCCTTCAAAGAAACGGCAGCTCATCTTTCTTTTCGATTCCCTTGAAACTTCCTCCAAAGAAAGGTTCTATATAGTAATACAAAAAGGGAAAGTTGGGAGAAAGTAAAAGATGCTGGTAGAATGTATGTATTTAAATAATAATTGCTACAACTGTTTGAGACAATAAAAATTAACCACACTACTCCAGTGAGCTCCTTCATCGTGTCTTTTTATACTTTTCTATCATACGCTGCATTCGTCAGTATACAATTGTTTCATCACAACCTTGTCCTTTGGAGAAAGGAATTCGCTGGGGTATTAATTTCGTAATTATACTTTTAACGACGATAAGGACACTCGCCTGTGTTACAATAGGTTATCAAAGAATGTCTTGTGAAGGGAATGCGAATAAACCACCAACTCTCACCACATATTGCAAGCATACTACTAAAAATCTAAAAATACTTCCAGGGGGAACGTTACAAACGTTTTTAACTATCAATGACCTGACCCAAGAACTTACTTTCAACACTTTGGAAATACGATGTTAAGCAGTAACACGTGGATTGTGTGCATTCCCCGTGCTTACGACGGGGATGTAACAAACTAATAATTGCAAGTTGCAATTAAAATATCGTTGCTACGGTGCTACTTATCGTCAAAACGTCCGCTTTCATTAGCAAAATGAAAAAAACTGGCGATGGGAATTTTTTTCTGTCAAGGTCGGGAACCGAATCGAGGTTCGGGAATTCGGGATGATTAATTTTTTTGTCCATGATGTTTGATTAATTCGAGACACCATTACGTAAAGAATTTAACTTAATGTGCTTACTTACACTACTCATTAATAAAGAATATCGCAAAAATGACATACCTGGTGACTTTATTCGTATGACAAACTTACAATGGGGTCCCCAAGCTGATAGAAGGAAAGTTTAATTGATAATGATGCTACTAGAATTTGTAGAGAAATCTGGATTTTCCGGATTGTTGACATGCGATGTAGCAGCGCTGTGGAATTCTAATAAATTCTGTAATTGACTTGCTAAACCACAACTTGACCTTCCGGACATGCCGGCGACATTTCATGTCTTTTGCCTATTGGTCTATAAGAAGTTACAAATAATTAATATACCTATACACATATACTAAATACATACAATTCATCATGTTTTGTCTTCCGTTTGGTAATCCGTTGCGACAGGAGACTGAAGCAGTAACGGCAAGGAGCAACATTAAGGAATTTAGTCTAGCGACATTGCAAGAGACATTGTCCGTCTATGGGTACTACAATAATTTTTACAATTAATTTATCTATAATAACGAAATAGGGATGCCGTGATACGCCCTGTAGTGTGGAAACGGAAATCCTCAACAACTGACGACAATCTGCAATTAATTCTGGGTGGGCACGCAGGTAGAACATCGTTATTTTGACAGCAGTACAGATCAGAATTCAGAATCACACTCTCACAGATCAAGAATATGTTGCTACTTCAGTAAGATAATTAATGATCAGTAAATCAGTACATGATGTGAGTATTAAATACAACATGGATGGATTTCACATCAGTTCTAGCTATGTAAAGTACATTACCCCGTGTACCACATACTACATCCGCGAAACAATCACTAAATTAAATACTATAAATAGAAACTTTATACATATTATATATGGTTAAACGCAATATAAGAGAATTTTCTGACATTGGTTTCATTTATTTAGTGCTGACTTGATTTCAGCTTTGATAACGATGGCTTTTAAACACTTTTCTTGCCTTCTGAGTGCCATATTTCTAGATTCAGTGAGGGAATTGCTCGATTTCTACACTACTATAGATACGTTAGTACGATTAGGGGATAAGAAAAAAAACTGCAATGGTCAAAGTCATGACAAAGAATAAACTCTCGTGATAAAATTGTTGCTTGCATAAAAATATGACCCATTTCATAATCCGTGGGAACATATGTATAGGTATAGGAAATACGACGATGAGCAATGAGCAAGGGGGTAAGATTATTGAAACATTATTTTCGCCTTTTGTGCTTCTTACGTCAAAGACGAAATTAATACTTTGGCTCTGATGAGTGCTATGCTTGAATTTGAGAATCTGGAGATCTTGCGGACAGTAAGGAATTGCACAGTTTATCATCGTCCATAGTTAATGTTGAAGAGATTAACCCTTGTGATACGATGATGACACAATGCTGAGAAAAACGAATTCATGAATACATACATATATATATATATATAATATATACACATATTATGTATACATATATTACATAGTACATAAATAATATAGTAATAATAAGTATAAGCACACCGTCACATTCACATGTCAACTGATTGTGTGACTTGCACTTAAATACTATACCCTATACCACATAATTATTTACTGTAAACTCCAGCATTATCCCTGGTTAACCCGCTACTAGATCAAATATTAGAATTTAATACTGGCGCTAGTTCAAAATGTGAATCTATACAATAAAAATAATACGTATATTATATACAAACATACTATCAGACTACATAATTACATAGGTACTTATCGCATGAACTATAATCCGTAAATCACGAACAATTATTATTTAATTACCAATTTTTACCATGTAAACTTTACTACAAACATTAAACACAAGACATCAAATGCTTGCTACTTCTACCTAGTTTAGTTAAATGCTGCAAGGAGTAAAAGATCATTTTCTTTTTACATCCTTACGTTTATCCCTAGTTCGAGAACTCACAGGAGAAAACGAGACTCGCGTCTTATTTAAAGTTCGTAAATGACCATCGCTGACTCCGGCATACGACAACGGGTCTTTGAACAAAGACTTCGCCAAAGTAACACAATTTCTATTATCTTCATGTTTCTGAGCCTTCTTAGAATTAACTTCACTCTGCCGATCAAGCTTGGATGATTTGGATTTTGCGGCTGCGGATGAAGAAGTGCTTGTGTTCTTGCGAGGCCGTCCTCTTCCTCTTCTTGCAACTGTTTGCAATGATGATTCTGTCAAAGTAGTTGTATTTTGGTTTCCACAAAGATGATTGTTTACTAATCGACTTTGCCGCCTTAGCTTGCAAAGTAGGGGGGAATTTTTAATGGTCGATGCAGTAATGCTTTTTCGTGTGCGCTGTCGTCCTCTTTCTTCGGTAAGTGTCCGTAGGCTAACCTGTAATCTTGATTCCGTTGACGCAATTCTATTATAACCACTGGATGGCTGTACATTCTTTTTACCTGCTTTAAGCCTACCATTAAGTTTGAATAGACTAGTAGTTGTCGGTAAGAAAGTGTCAATCGTTTTGCTCTGGCGTGCTGGGCCTCTTCTAACACCAGGCAGCGTGGACAAAATCGACGATTTCGTCAACGTAATTCTATCGTCAGTAACAGGTAGCTGTGGGTTTCCGAGTTTGCTGTTATCCCGAAGCTTAGTTGACTTGGGAACTTTCTTTGCCTGTTGAAACAGTTTCTTTGCCACATGAATCTTCATTTTACTGGATGTCCTTAGTGGTGACAGTCTATTTAAATCTTCTTGTTCGCTGGAACTTGATATGTCAAATCCTACATTTCTGAACTTGCACACACGCTTCCTCGTTGATGCTCTTCTTTCCAGAACTTGTTTTGGAACTCGAGTAGAAATTTTAGTCACAGTTGCAGCAGTACTTTCGTCGGAGCTACTATCCGGCATATTTCGTTTGAGTTTCCTTTTCTTGACGTATTTTGCCTTAGCAGTTGAGACTCTACTTAAAGATCTCGGTGCTGAATGTGCAGCTGTTGTTAAAGGTACGTTTTCACGTGGGCAAGAAATATTGGTATTTTTGCTAGGACGGCCTCTCCGTCTTCCACTACCAACTCTATCCGTATCCTCCCAGTCACTAGCTGACTCTACATTTTGTAGATGATCAGGTAACTTTGCAATTCGCCGGATTTCAGGAAGCTTCACTAATTTATGAGCCGATGGGAGGTAGGGTCTTGCCTTGCTGCTAAGAGCTTTTGTGCGGCGAAACCGGACGTAATGAAAATAAACTTCCAACTCAAAGGGAGTAAGTTCATCTCCCTCCACTTCATCCTGTGGAATCAATAACAATCCTTGAATATGCACGGCAGATGCGACGCTCTTTGGAACATCACGGTGAAAAGTGCCTAGGGGTAGAAAGAACATAACAGAAATGAAAATTCACCGAAGCATTCTTATTATTACAATCTAATGTTTCTTTGTAAGAAAGAATGATGCAAGTGACTATGATTACACGGTATTTATATTTACTGCATTCTTGTTATTAAAAACGTACGGCGATCAAAAGTTTTCCTTCTTTCCCCATTCTCCTCCGTCCAATCTTTCCAGTAAGAATCTCGAGTTTCCATGTAAACTTTTAGATTCGATAAAGCCGAATCTATGACCATTCTATCGTAATCTAAGAGCATCCAGCGCAATTCCACTTCCATAGGCTGTCTGTCGTTTTTCAATCCTGGGAAGGGCTGACTGGGCTTTGGTGAGCTAGAGATTCTTCGAAGCAGTTCCACAACTTCCTTCAAATGCTTATATTGGAAAATGTTATAACGAGTCATGGAATATGCTTCGTGATACTGTAAGACGGTAAGATAAAGATAATTTAGCATTTCATTAGTATAATTAATTATTATTAAGTTTTTCCGAATTCTCAGATTTTTCACAAGGCTCACAATCAGTGAAGGCGCCTGAATATCTCGCATACACCAATCCACTAAAATTGAATACGTAAATAGTAAATAAGTAAATACTAAATACCTCTTCCAGAGTTAAAAATTTGCCAGCTGGAGGTCCAATCTTGCTTTTGAGGATCTTATATCGAGTTAAACAACCTTTTCGGTTTTTGAAAGACGAAAATTCCTCTGATATTTTTGTCCAGTTCTTGCGATCAACCTGGGCGTCGGCCAACTGCAGGAGTTTCCGATCTTCTTGGCTAAACATAAACAAACAGCTTGTTCAAAATACAAACAAAACGAAATATAAACAATAAAGACTACAAAAAGAATCAGTGATTGTGATCAAATCTCTCACATCGTCCACGGAACAATCCAGTTACTGAACAGATTGCTAGCTCGATCTCGCCAAACGTTTTCGTATCTCCAAGGCAGATAAGATATAAAAATTCCAAAGTGACATTCCTTGTAGACAAAACCACGAAGTTTTTCAATGCTCAACAATAACAGCGCATCTTCTACCCTAGTAAAGGCCCCATTACGAATCATAGGATTGCAGAACTTCTTCCAACGTTCTTGAACCTGATGTTTGGTAGCTCTGTGATCCTGTGTAGCTTCAACTGCTTTTCCCCATTTTGGTCCTTCGTTAATGAGGACGTCTTTGATAAGCCGATCTTTCCGGGCATCCCATTTCATTATATCCGGATAAATACTCCTATTTCTGTACTTGAAGAAGCACTGGTAAGGGGTTCTATGCTCAATTTCTTCTGCAACGTCTGTCCATGCCATGGTGTTCATTCTCTCAACTTTTTTTCCCAGTTCCTTGAATAACGGTTTTTAGTGTAAACACACGCCCACGCGGTGGATAATAAATGCTTGATATTCGAACATGATAATAAATAATAACTAATAACAATAAAAATACACGTGCATTACCATCAACTTTTTTATATGAGCAACTGGCCACCGTTTGTTTGAGATGGATGGACGTGCATCATGGAGCCAAACCAAACGACAATCCGATGGGCTTCTATCTTTTCCAGTTTCCAGAGTCTAACAAACGAAAGCAACAGTTCGACGAATTTATTACATGTACAGAGATCCATGTTCAAAGCTGAAGAGTCATTTGGTAAAATTGGTAAACATGAGCAAGAAGTACCAACCAAACGCTCTGCAACTGTACTCCAGTCAATCTGCGTAACATATTTCTTCTCCTTCATGAGGCCCTCGTAATCTAATTTTCTCAATTCTGTCTCCCTACGCTGTCGCCACAATTGCAAGTCTTGGTTACTGATCACTTGGTGTGCTCTGACTTCAATTTTCTTATCCAGGTTTTCCACGCTGATCGCACGGACGATGGTTGTCTTTGAAAAATCGTTTTTTCCAGCGGTAGATAATCGTTTCTTCTCCATGCTCCGACAGTAAGGAATCCTTTTGGTTTTACTGTCTTTACTTTTATGAGTCACACCCAGAAGATTATTAACGAAACTCTCGGAATCGACATTATTCCGACTAGAAGAAGGAGCGATACTACTTTGTCTCTCATAAGACCCATAATTTATTCTGGATATGAGATAATTGTACTTCTGCAAAATATTGGTATATTCTCTATCAACAATAACTTCACTTATTATTTTCTTTAGCGAAAGTGTATCTTTCGTTGTCCCTAGAAAAAGAGGAATCAATTTAGTTACATGTAACACCTGTGATTTCATCCAATCGATTAAAGCTTCACAATGGACTCGAGGTAAATGATGTACGTGATTACAGAATACTCTCGCTTACACTTTTGCTTCTTTGGAATAATTAACGCAATTCCATGAATATTCTGCAAGAAATACTGAGGGGCAATCAGATTTGTGTAGTCTCTGTTTGAAAGTTTAAAGTAAGGAGCTCGCAAGACGGACTGTAATTTTTTCTTGCCCCAATGACAAAATTCATCTAGTTTCTTGTTTTGACTCGCAATTTCGGTTTCTAGTTCTCGAAATCTTCTCTATTTAATGAATTTAAAAACAGTATACATATCAAACTATGCTTCCGGGTGAATGTAGCTATGTAAATTGTATCAGTATAACTAGTTGCTTCACCATAAGGTACTTACCATACACGCCAGCTTATTTTGCATAGCTTCTTCGACAGTCTTACGCCATTCATACAACCGCTGAATGATTTTGGATTGAAAAGATATAAGTCTTTGAATTTTCAGCATACAAGCCAACCCAACTTCTACCAAGGAAAAATCAACATTATAAATATCTAATCCAACTTATCACTAAGGAATATGAGCTAATTGAATGAGAGCAAGTTCATCTTCCGAATGTACATATTATATGTATACCTTGAACCATTTCGTGAAATTCAAGTTGTCCACTATGTTCTTTCCACACCGGATGTTTTAGTACAAAATCACGGAAGACAGTTTTCCAACAAAAATACAATTGTGGTTGTAACCCATCTTCGCCAACTCTGGCCCAATAAAACCATTCTTTCTTCATTTGCTTTCTAAGTTTGGAACGGAAGCATTCTACGAAATGTTCCAGCATTATACCAACGGGGTCTTCTTGAATTTTGTGACTCAAATCTTCAGCCCATGCCTCAACGGATTGTCTGCTCTTTATGAACTCGTACGAATGTCGAAAATGATGAAATGACAGATTCTCAGACTCGATACTTGGAGTTTCTTCAACAGGATGCACGTCTGTTTAACGTTTTGTGTAAATGGAAAATCAAACAATTAAAAAAACCAGGTGACCTTAATAAATTGTATGTACGTAAACCACAGCAGTTTTGAGGCAGGACGGAAAATTGATGATCTTACAGTTACGAGCTCGCAGAAGTTTCACAGTATCCAGAAATTCCAAGGTCATTCCCTCTAACTCCTTGTCCGTCCAACGATTAGCACCCGTTGGCCGTCTCTTGGTCGATTTAGGGGCTCCAGGAGGCGGAGCGGGTACTGTCGAACTTTTCCGATTTGCCACTGAAGCCTTCCTACCTGACCCCTTCTTCGGTCCACCACGTTCATTCTTGTCCTCATCACTAGCTGAAGATTCCGTCAAATCGTCATCAAGATCTTCCGACTCGCTCTGATCACCCTCACTCCGATCGCTGTCACTGCTACCCGAATAATACATTCGGGCTTTGCGTTTTTCATACTGCTCGTATTCATGGAGATCATGTTGCCAACTGTCCAGTTCTTCATCATCCTCCGTCCCATGACCTCCGACTTTAAACTCATTTTTCCAAGACTTCCCCTCCAACATCCGTGGTGTTTTTCGCTTCGGCAAAATCACTTTCTGACTCGGATTGGGTGGAAGATACTTACTACACGATGCTACCGGGTCTGGCACTTCGCACTTCGGATCAGCCATAGCAAATATGTCCGAGAACTATATAGATTAATAAACAATAGAAAATACGAATTATTAGTATTAATTATTATTATAAATTCCAGTATATGTCTACGTGCGAAGTGCAAATTTCGAATGCACATCGTAGATGTTTGATCTTATATACCTACTTTCTAAAATGACTTTATTTTTATTACTCTTAAATTCCAACAAACCTTTGATTCGCAGACGGAACGAAAGAATTCAAACGATTGACGATTATCCCGTTCAGGAATAACCGAGTGACTAATATTTTCGAAAATAGCAAATATGAAATTCGAATTTCATAATTGTGTTTTTTCACTTTATTTACTTTGGTTCTTGTTCTTTGGCTGAAAAAAAAAAACTCGAAGAGAAATCTTAAATCTTAATGATTTTATTTTTATTTTGATTCTCCAAAAATCCCTCTGCAAATATTGCCAACACTGCACACCACGAGCCACGACGCCACTCAAACGAATTTCATTTTTTTCCAGCAATAAAAATAACATTATGTATGCAAATTTGCGATTATCTTGAGGCTGGTAAAAATATTTTTTCGCTAGATGGAAGCTGAGGTCAGAGGTGAGATAATATTTATTATTTATCACTATCATTAAACATCTTTATATTATAAATACACATATCCAATAAAGGTATTAAAGCAAAAGCAATTACGCCGAAATTATTGGCAATAAACTGGAATTGGAAACATGTATAGCAGCGGTGTCCAACCCTGTGACCGCGGTCACAAGTGCGCCCACGCAGAGTTTTCTGTGCACCCACGACCATGTTTAGGTCCACCGCGAAAATGACTACTTTTCGGGCAGAAAGCCTATCCCGTTATACTTAAGAAAT
>JAQGBT010000606.1:0-46948 GCA_034698585.1 Disparrhopalites patrizii | reverse complement strand
AGAGAGAAAGAGAAAGAAAAAGAAAAGTCAAGAGAGAAAGAGAAAGAAAAAGAAAAGTCAAGAGAGAAAGAGAAAGAGAAGTCAAGAGAGAAAGAGAAAGAGAAAAGAGAAAGAAAAGTCAAGAGAGAAAGAGAAAGAAAAAGAAAAGTCAAGAGAGAAAGAGAAAGAAAAAGAAAAGTCAAGAGAGAAAGAGAAAGAGAAGTCAAGAGAGAAAGAGAAAGAAAAAGAAAAGTCAAGAGAGAAAGAAAAAGAAAAGTCAAGAGAGAAAGAGAGAAAAAAGAAAAGTCAAGAGAGAAAGAGAGAAAAAAGAAAAATCAAGAGAGAAAGAAAGGAAAAGAGAGAGAGAGATGAAACAAAGAAATAGTAAAAGGGAGAGATCAAAAAGCCAGAAAATAGGCAGAAAAAGAAAGTAGAACAGAGAGACAATGCGAGGAGACAGAAAAAGAAAGTAGAACAGAGAGACAATGCGAGGAGACAGAAAAAGAGAAAGATAAAAGTAAAAGTGAAATCGGAGGAAGAGCAGACAGAGAAAAAAAAGAGAAAGACAGACACAAGAAACAGAGAAAGGAGAGTGAATGCAAGAAAAAGAGAAAAGAAAAGTGAGAGAGTGTAATGAGAGAGAGAGAGAGAGAGAGAGAGAGAGAGGAGAACAGAGAAAAAGAGGAAGAAGAAGGGAGAAAGAGACGGGCAGGGAGAGGATAGAGAAAGAGAAGGATAAAAGGGCCACAGAGGGAGATAAGGAGATGGAAACAAAGTATGAAAATGGCAAGAGAGGGATAGAGAGAGAGAGAGAGAGAGAGAGAGATTGAAACTGGGGAAAAAAGGAACAGAAATAAAAAGGAGAACTACATATAATTATAGAAGAGATCAAAAGGTGAGAAAAAGAAAAATGGATAGAAAGCGAGACTGAGTGAGGGCGACAGAGACAAAGAGATGATCATGACGAAAATAAAAAGTGACGCTGCAGCCACGCCGTACGGCCAACACACACTTATTACACACGGACACATTGGAAAAGGTGAAGGCTCGTCTAAAAGGAAAAAGGGAGAGGTGAGATAAGAATGGTGAGATTTGACGCTATATAACTATTCAGCTGTAGCAACAAGTCTCTCTCCGTCTCTCTCTCTCTCTTTCTCTCATCCTCCTCATCCCCTCATGTATTTAAATGTTTCCCTTCTTCTTCTTCCTACCTGAAAAAGCATCTCCGTCAATACCCATAACCCAAAGATTTTGAGGCATATACTGCTGGAGCCAATGACTGTATCTGTATATGTTCTAATCAAACCTGGTATCCCTTTTTCCCCTATTCATTTCATCCAGAAAATCTTTACCTGAATGCCTCTCTCCAAGAATTATTTTTAATGTCCCGTTCGGAAATACTCAACTAGCAAACTTGGCCTTAGAAAAACCGCCATGAATAGTCAAATTCTTGTTGGATCCTGATGCGACTTGTTTTACTGGAACCACAATAAAATTCTGCAGCTACGAAATCTCGCTTTTACGCATTGCTACCTTTAATTACATGACTCCGATTGGACTAACGGGAGGCGTGCATTATTACTTGGCTTAAAATCTAGTTGTTTTACAAAGTTACCAAAGTTAAGAATTACCTTCGTTTCCCAAATAAACTGTTCATATAATCCTATGAATATTATGTGCATAGGCACTTATTTTATTTTATTCCTTCTGTACATTCAAACATTCATCCCTGAACACAAAGGTACCTACTTGATTTTTCCTTTCCAGTAAAAAAAAAAATCTCTTTGGCTTATCCATCCCCGAGACTATTTTGATACTGGCTTTTAGCCTATCTCTCTTTTTTTTTATGGAGTGTATAAGACTCACTGTTAAAATTCAGTGGGTATATCCATATAATGCAGTACCCGCAACTATCCAAAGCTACTACTGGTCCCGAGGTATGTATAAACGTAGATATGTACATATAGCCATGGGGTAAAGGTAGTGACTATGTACCTAGTACCTTTTTCCTTACACTTTAATCCATCCACATGCATTCTCAGATGAACCATGCCCAAAGGAGCAGAAGAGAAGAAGGAGGAGTGCGTTTGCTTGTTAGATCTTCTTTATGTATGAAAGAAAGCATACATAGTAACGTATGACCAATGTAAAACGCACCTTTTTCTCCCTATAACCACCCTGTACATACGTACAAACTTCCTATATACCTACTATATTTTCTATACTAGATGGGATACAAATGAATGGAACCTCTGTGTCCTTTGAGCCAAACGTATAGCCATGGAAACCAGAATATAAACATAAGGCATAATTTTATTGCGGAACCAAAGGAAAAGGCGCTAGCACGATCCCTCAAGAAATAACAGACTTTTATTTCGCGATGACCGCAGGGGAATTATTTTCATTATTATTATTATTATCAGAAATTATTATCAGCTCACAATAATATTCAGACTGGGCTTTCAAATTGATACAAATCACTAGGGCAAATCAAAAGTATGATCATAAATACCTGATTGAATTCGGATCATTTTGTGCTATTGTTGTTTTTGGAAACTTCGAGGCCAATTTTCACACCAAAATAAAGTGGAGAAAACAATAAGAGTATGAAAATCATAATTAAAAAGGACTTATGTCTGAAAAGAATTCAAATTCTAAAACATTTGAATTCTATGCAAGAAACGGCCCGGAATTACTGTGATTCACTTAAGCCCAAAATATCCCTAGTTTCTCGAAATTTATCAGGAAATACCTAACTAAAGGCATAACAAGTATAATTTCTTTTATTTTCTAGTCAAACAGCTTAATGCTGTGATAAAAAGCATATAGTTTTTTCTCGCAAAAGGCACATTTGTTTCGAATTAGTAAACATTAATGGAATTGCACATGCCTGTAAACGTGTACATACGACGTCAAACAAATTACGCTTTTGATAATTCAAAAAAAAAATCTTTTTGCTGAATCACTATGCTGTTAAAATTTTAAAAAACCTCCCAATTACGGAGCTTTTCCTTTCTGGAATCGTACAATAGTCAAAAATAGTAAATGTCAAAGAATTTGTGCCAGCAAATTGTCCTTTTCTGGAGTCCTGAGAAGCTTTCAGCAACTAATTAGCAATAAAAATGAGAGCAAAAAAATAAAATAATACAGGCTATGCAGCCGGAAATTTGAAAACACTGATTAAAAACATGTCATTAGAAAAGCAAATCTAACAAATTGTCCTCATAATATTGACTCATAGGGCTAATTGTTGGACAATTATGTTGTTTGAAATCAATAATAAAAATCATAATCAGAATCAGAATCAGAATCAATAATCAAAATCATACAAAGTTCCCAATATTTTCATACTTTAGGTTGTCTCCATTTGAAACATACGGTATATGGGCATTTTTTGTTGTTGTCCATGCAACTATTTGTTCAAGATAGGGCAGAGAGAGAGAGAGAGAGAGACGTTATGTATGCATACACTGGTTTTACTGCACGGTCATAAACATAAACCTCATAAGGGTTGCTCGTTGTTGTGAGGGATTTGTGTGAGAGAGAGAAAGGCCACGAAAAAGCTAGGGAGAGAGAGAGAAAAAGATAGAGAGAGAGAGAGAGCCAGGGAAAAAATAAAGGGAGAGAACACATAGGGCCAGTACACATTGTTATCAAGCCATTAACGTTAGGGGGCTTTTAAAGATGAGGAGCCCCAAGTGAAGCCAGTTGACGAGTTGCTCTCCAAGTGTAAAGGAAGGGACCGTGTTGCTGTCTCTCATCCTCGTCCGTTTACAGGCTTTCCCCCTGTATTTTTACAACCCTTTACAAGTGGTTCCTACCCCATAGCCAACAAGTTGCAGGGAAAACATTTTTATACCCCTTTTTTAATTTTTTTTTTTTTACTCTTTAAACTCCGAACGTTTTCAAAAAAGCTCCTATTTTCTCCTTTATAGCGTATCCCGCCATCTTAGTGTGCTTCTCGGATTGCCATTAAAACTGGTGTGAACCATTTACGGGAAGGGTGGGAAATTTATTTCCGCCTTGGAAACTGTGTTTGGATCCAAAAACGGAAGAACTGGATTTTAATTTGTGGTATACAATAATCAAAATAGGCTCCTATTTTGTAGTTAAACAGTGAATGAGGAGAAAGCAAATAGCATTTGTATAGTGTGTGAATTACAGGGGAATTAAGAGTGATAAGAAACTTATTTGGAATTGTTCAGAATTTGTGTTCAGTGTGTGTTCCATGGTGAGCTACAAAGGATAAAATGCCCGGAAATTTCCTCCCGGGGAAAATGCGTATGCTTCCGGGATATTAAAGTGTGTTTTTGGGGGGAAATGTATTATTGTAACTGGACGTTTCATCCCCTCGTCAATCCAGTATTGGAACGTACTGGCTAAAAAGGCTTTTCGCTCTATATTTTATATCCAAAAAACTAAAAAAAAGGAATCACATCTTTGGAAAGACCTGCGCCCTGAGCCGTTGCTCTAATGGGCAAAATGTCTTTCTTGGAGGGAAGAACCACGTTTGTGCTTTTCACGCTGGCACTAGTTGGATCTGTGGCAGGTAAATTGGCTATATTTTACATTTCTTTACAAGTAAATAAATAAATAAAAATGAAACAATCCTTTTCCATAACATCTTTGGAGACTTTCCGGAAAATATTTTTCCGTTAGATATTTGCTCAAAAACATAATTTGTCTGTCAAATCCCCAAGAAAATACTGCCCCACAGCATTTTTTGGGGGGTGAACAAGAAATATATGACAATGGGAAGGTTGGACTAATAAATATGACAAACATTCCTCATTTTTATTAGTGGCCGGGGCGACAGAAATTCTCTGTAGAAGTCAATATATATATATATATACAGAAATAGAGATAGACCGGTAAATATGGGGCTACTAATTCCATTTGTAAACAGGGGAGAGCAGAGAGCATTTTCCTCCCATTTCCCTCTTGTATAATATTAAATGTACTCGTCACTGGTCAGGGTAAACGACGAAGTAAGTAACAATGTAACAAATAAGGCATCAATTCTTCCCTTTCGTGGTTGTAAAACTATGTTGAACTCACATAGAGAGACATAGAGAGAAATAGAGAGAGAACAGAGAGAGAGAGAGAGAGAGAGAGAAAGAGAGATAAATTTGAGAGCAATTGACATGTCACCCACATTGTTCTATTTTACTACAACCCACCCGGCCCTTTGTCAAAGTCTCCAGGGGAAAAATGAAATGATTTTATTACGTTTTATATCTCCCCAAAAAAATCCTTAACAATCCCTTTTCTATCCAGTAATTTTCTACAAAGGTACTCAGGCCTGTTGTCACAACTCCTTAATAAGACGTGAAGCACAAATCTTCGTTTTTACCTTCACGTCTTTGTACCTTTTGGCGCATCTCCGCGCCTTCTAATTCCTTGATGACAATGTCCCATCATAAACCTGACAAATATCCTTTTTTTCCCCTTACTTATATACATATGGGCAATATGGTTGTATGTACTGGTGATACTTGAGACATTCAACTTTTGACGGTGGCTACTATCAACACATCAATATTTCTTCTCCTTTCCACTTTTATGACCAGAGAAGTCCACCAAAATTTTGGGGGTGCAGTCATCATAAATTTTTCACTGTAGAAAAGCTGGCCCTGACACCTTCCTGGACGTTGGTCTGGGAGGATATTTTGGGCAGGAGGAGAACAGATTTTCTTTTTAGAATTCCAGATTTATCCAGATACATTAAGTGGGACTTACACTGTAGTTGAGCAGGGCATCGTTTATTCTGGAGCTGGAGAAATTAGTAGGAAATGTACAAATAGTTGGGGAAAAGGAGAGGGAAATACAAAAAATGGGAAAGAAATAATGTTGAGCAGAGAAAAATCGGAGGAAATTCAAGCAAAATACAATGCAGAGGAAAATTAAAAAAATCAAAGAGAATAAGTGGAATAAAAACTAGAAAAATAATGGTGACTACTGGAAGAGAAAAATCTGGAAAAATTGGGGAGAAATAATCATTAACAAAAGGATGGCAATAACTGGAAAGAAGGATAAAAATACTGGAGAAATAGACCGAAAAAGACGGTAAAAATTGCGGAATCCTGTACGAAAATAATTGCTTCGGAAGGCAACGGGAAATCAAGCATTGCATTAGATTCATTGCAAAAAATAATAGAAAAAAGGCGAATTATATTACCAGCAAAAAAACAATTTAACGACCCAAACTCAATAAATTACCTTTATATAATAACATTACATATAAGATATAATACATGTAGCTACATTACACGGACAAAATTAAAGGAAAACATTGGAGGAAATCCCCCCACAACAATGGCTGTTAGGTCATTCCCCAATAGTAAAAACAGGGAGTTCATGGGTCCCAATGGAGATTCTTATATTGATATCTTTTTAACGTACTGCCCTCTGACAATTGCTATAGACATATAAGCACCCTATACATGTCCAATAGCAACATGTTGTATAACCTCATATAATATTCCATGTCCATATGTGTTTTAAAGGAGACCACTCACGTTTTAATACCAAGTGTCCATTTTTTTTTGGTCGTTCCTCCAATTTTTTGTTTTTTTTTTCTACTTCCATGTATCCAGTGCACTGGAACGTATGGCAAAAGACTCTTGATAAAATGGTGTCTGAACTCTCCTTTTAAAAGGCCCATATGTTCAAAAGGGAAGAGAGACAGAGAGAAGGCGGAGGGGGAGAAGCTAGGGCCGTGGGAGCCTTTTATGAGTAAATGTGTGTGTGTCGAAAACGAGGACCAGATGTACATTGCATGCACACCGGCTAAATAATCTGGAAAAGGGCATATGTACGTGTCAGGGATTTTAGATGGTCGTATAGTCTGTAATGGATAAAAGGAGTTTTCCTGGACAGAATACGTACCTATATAGTCACAGGACTCACAATGAGGATTTTATAACCAACGACCAAATTCAGCAGCATGATTGCAGGGACCTGGTTACTCTATAGAAAGAGAGAGACAGAGAGAGACAGAGAGAGACAGAGAGCCTGGAGGGGGAAAAGTGTGTTGCTCCACAAAATTTTTGGTATACTTATATATGGATAAGGAAGAGATATACATTATACATATATACACATATGTACAGGTATACATAGGACGTTTTGATATATTCAAAAGGTGCCCTTAAGCCTCCTTCGTTTCAGTAAAACTTTTTGTATTCACTCTCTCTCTCGCCTTCTCCTTCTTTCCCTCTCTCGCCTTCTCCTTCTTTCTCTCTCGCTCTCTCCTCTCTCTTTCTCGCTCTTCGTCTCTCTCCACTCTCTTTCTATATCTTCTCGCTATCCTCTCTCATTCCCTCTCTCCTTCTCTTCTATTCTCTCTCTTTTCTTTTCTCCTTCTCTCTCTCTCTCTGCTTCTACCTCTCCTTATTCTTTCTTCCGATTTCTCTCTCTTTCGCCGTCTCTCCTTCTCGCTCTTTTGTTTATTTCACTCTCCTCCTCTCTCCTCCTCTCTCTTCTCTCGCATTGTCGCTCTCTTCTCTAGCACTGTCTCTCTCTCTTCTATCGCACGGTCTCTCTCTCTTCTCTCGCACTGTCTCTCTCTCCTCTCGCACTGTCTCTCTCTTCTCTCCCTCTCTTATTCCTCTCCCTTTGTCCTCTCTTTCTGTCTCCTTCTCTCTTTCTCTCCTTCTCTCTCTCTCTTATTCCTCTCTCCCTTTGTCCTCTCTTTCTCTCTCCTTCTCTCTCTCGTATTCCTCTCTTTCTCTCTCTTCCTCTCGCATCATCTCTCTTTCTCCTCATCTTTCTCAGTCTCTCTCTCCCTTTTTAAATCTTCCTTGCTCTCTCTCTCTCTCTCGCTGATTCTCATTCTCTCATGTCTCTCACTCTCTCTGTCTCTCTTTCGCGCAATCTGTCTTTCATTCTTTGTCCTCTCCCTTCACAGAAAAAAGTCTCAGCTCAATAAACACTTGTGGCTTTTCAGAGCAGTATGTACCTTCGGGCTTTGTTATGTCAGAGACTCCAGCCCTCAAACGAACCAGTGACGATGACGAGGACCAGGGTCCTTTTGAAAGAGAGAGAGAGAGAGAGAGAGAGAGACAAGGGGAAAGAGAGAAAGTTAGAACCGTTGGTTGCAGCTGTCGTTTTCTCCCGAGTTGTAGTGGTAGACATTCCTTTATACAAATACAAATGTGTATATCACATGTATACATTTTGTCTCTCTTTTTTTTCTCTCTCTCCCTGCCTTCTTGTCTCGGTTGTCTCCGTTTTTATTGTCCCTCGCTCTCTATTCGTCTCGATTTTTCCGTTTTCTTTTTTTTTTGCTCCCCTCTCTCGCTCTCCCTCTGTCCTGTCTCTCGCCATGTTATGTGTACATATTTCACTCTCCTTTCCCTCCGTATACAAAAGAATCAAAAAAATCCTGGTAGGCAAGGACGATGAATAGGAACTCATGTTACAAAATGAGGGCGCAATAGAGACGAAGACGAAGAAAAGATGTATTTCCTATCCTTTTATGATTTTTCATCATCCATAACTCTCTCTCTCTCTCCATTTGTGCGTGTGAAAGGGAAAAAAACTGGAGTCGTACCTCTGACGGTGTCTCCCTTCTATTTACATGTAACGACTGTGTCCACAACTTCCTCCGTATAAATTTTGGTTCTCAAAAGATGTTCTACCCTGGACAATATAAAAAGAAGTATTAATTTTATTTCTGAACCATTTTTTTTTATTTCTATTCGTAAATTCTCCAAACCGCCACGTTTCCTGCACACGTCCAAAGAAATTTGAGAGTGTCTTGTACAAATTTTTTCCAGGGGGTTTCGCAGGATGTGATTTGATTGGGCCCGTAAATAATAATAAATATTTTATTGCGTGGTTGGCAACACTCTGGAAAGATAACATGTCCTTTAAAGGAAGAAAGTAATTTTTTTCTACAAAATAAAAAATTGTAACTGGACGTATCTTTTGGGAAAGGTCCAGGATTTTTCCGGGGCATTTTAAACCCATTGACAATGGCTGGACAGGAAATGTGTTTTCTTTTGGCTTCGTCAATGGGTCCAAAGTCACGGAGGAAATGGGAGGACATTAAAAAGTCAAGTGTCATATTATGGGGGGAAGACGAGGCAGAAAAGGCTTTTAAATTGGAATTATAATTACAATAAATCCTTCCAAAAAAAATCTTTGGGATGACAAGGAACACATGAAAAAATAACAGCTAATAGGCATATACTTCAAACATTCTCAGGGTTTTAAAATGATTACAAGATCCGTATTGTTCCCAGGGAAATGCCCGGGTTTTATTCTAGAACCAAGTCGTCCTTACATTTTCGGTAATAGACAGGCTGTAGATGAGGCCATGAGGGTGAAATTATTAAAAGAAAACACTTTTTTTTTTTGGGTGAGCAGATGAACGTATGACTCATAAAAGGAGCTTTTAGGGAGGTCCCAGAAAGCCTCTTTTCAATCTTCTCCATCTGGAGAACGTTTAATGGAGTGTGACTTATTTCGGGAGATAATTTGAATATGTAAAAAAAAATCATATGTATTCCCTAGTATTTTGGATTACAAAATTAACAAACACAACCATTTGTCTTGACTTTAATTCCTTCTCCAAAATGCTCATTTGCTCCCTCCAATTTGAGTTGAGAAAATATTCTTCTCCTTTCTCATACGTATTTCCAACATAATAAATAAACCTAAAATATAATGATGAAGATCAAGTTCTATCCCTTCACTTATGCTAATGCTTGTTTATGTAATCCAAGGCGTTTTATTGTATTTGTGGGAGGAGAAGGATGAGAAATAATTACGTAGAATCTTCTCACTCTCTTTGTGTGGATGTACAGGGGAATATGAGGAAGAGTGATAAAAAAGGGAAATGACCGTTAATAATATTTCCTGAGTGAGTGAAATTGAATGATCTCACAGTGTCAATTATTAATTTTCCTTTTTTTAATGGCAACGGCCAACTGGTTGTGTAACGGACACTTCAAGAGAATTAGAATCCAGTGATTGTACGTAAAGTATATTAGTATACATATGTATATATAGATACGGTAAAAATATATGTACATTAATAATATTGTAGGAGGGGAGATTCGGTTGGCGGGGGAAGAGATATTTTTTTCGTGGAGGAAAAGGCAGATGAAGGGGGATTAGACACAGATCATATTGTAAGAAAATATACCAGAAGATGCTGGTGGAACAAATGGCGTGAGAAATGGGAGGGAGCTCATGGATGAAGGAGCGAAATTGGTCGTAATTTGTGTGTTTTACATCTACACATGTACAAATGTACGTATTCGCTGGAAATAAAGGTAAATAGAAAAAAATTAAAGAGAACATAGGAGAGAGGGAAAGAGCAAAGAAAAGTACAAATAGTTAAATATATTAAAAAAATAAAAAATAAGTTTAAAATATTTAAGAAATTGTAAAGAAATATTAATAGTTAAAAATAGAAAAAAATAGCCTACTAGAAAAAGAGACAACACGCAAGAGAAAAAAGAGAGAAAGATGACATAGATAGAAAAGGAGAAAGAGAAAAATGAGGGGAAATGGACGAAAACAGAAAAAGAAGAAAAAGAGAGAAAGCAAAATAAATGGAAAGAGAAAATAGGAAAAAATACAGGAAAAAAGATGGAGAAATTGGATAAAAATGCAGAGAGTGAATGGCGAGGAAAGACAGAAAAAACAAATTGCAAGAAAAAGACGAAAATGACCGGGCAAATGCAGGAAAAAGAGACAAACAACAGAGCGAGGGACGTACAAAAATGGAAGAGAAAATGGCACGAAAAAACTGGAAGCATATAAATAAATAAAGAGAGAAAAGATGGAACTAAAGAGAAAGAAAGAGAGACAAAAACATAAGAAGGAGAGAGAGAGAGAAGAGGAAAGAGAAAAATAGAGAGAAAAACGATAAAAATGAAAAACAAATGCAAGATAGAAGCCCTAAAAATCTAATTCGTAAACCCCGGAAGGAATAAAAAAAACGAACAGAGGATTAAATCAAAAGTGAACATTAAATATAAATCCATCTCGGCATCCAGAGCCTGAATGACAAGTCGAAGACAGCCGGCACGTACTCCTTCAAAAAATCGAGCATCACCGCAACATCATCCAACCCCAGAAGATTAAATTCATAAATGACATAACGCCCAGAAGGTCAGCAAGATGGATAAAGTATCCCTCGTATTAAATATGGCCCTTCTCAAAAAAAAAAAATTCCTTCAGAGAACGCACCACCCAGAGACAGTAATAAATTATGAAATAATTGCCGCAATAACCAATTACAGAAAAAAGCTGTCATTTCCTGATACAAAGGCCTTCTTGACTCTTGCTGAGTCACACTATTGGGGAAAAACAATTAAAGGGTATGAAATTTCAAACGATTCCAATGATAAAATTTTTGCGAATGGTGAGATCTGGCGGAGGCTAAAGACGCCACGAGAAATGGAAGAAGACAGGAATTTCTTCCCTCGCACCAGCCCCATGTCAAGGAGAGAGTTGATACTGCGGATATCTCCAAAAAAAATATATTTCTCTTATTTCAATTGATATCATTTTCAATATTTCCTTTTTAACACCTCGCCACTTTTTCTTTTAATGGCACTGGCCACATTCCCTTTGTTCTAAGGTTCATTATTTATTTAAGAGCTTATATATTTAATTCTATCTCCAAATCAACATACTCATGTTTACCCTAACAACTCCTCCCCCATCGTCTCTCGGATGCACCACAAGAAGACCAGAAGTTGCCCTTATCAAATTACGAGAGCGAAGAAACAGAGATAGCATTTTTTTGTACATTCAAACCTTAAAGCAAGTGCTTCCAGAAAGTGCTCCCTTATTTACACATTCTCTCTCACTCACTGAAAGACAAGCAACTCTCTTAAAAACGACCGTAAAGGCAAAGTAACCTAAGAACAAGGAACAGAACACATGATAATAATAATAATAATAGCCATTTTTTCTCCCATACTTGAAAAAATCCTGTGGACACCAGTAGTCAAAAAAAAATATGAGTCAAAGAAATGGAAAGCAATATAATATTTTGGGAGCTCCAGAAAAAAAACCCACACATGTTGCTGGAGAAGTTTCAGTCGTTCTGTGGAGGACAGTATTTATTTCGTACACATTATTTACATGGCAGCAACTTGTAGACACTCTGGGGTGTACCAAACGAGAGGTTGGTTCCTTAGTGGGTCTTTCAGGGGGAATGCATCTGGGTAGAATTTCGGACAAAAATAAAAAAAAGGAGAAGAGAGAGAGCAATGGAAATAGAGATATGAATTCACAAGGATAGGAGGGAGAAGAAAAATTGCAATAGATGAAAAAATAGAAAGAGACAAGAGAAAGGAAAGGCCACCGAAAGACGATAGAGGAATACGGAGAAAAAAGAAATGCAAAAGAGAGAGAAAGGAGACAAAATAGAGATGAAATTAAAAGAAATGCATAGACAAAAAGAAGATAGAAAAAATATAGAGGAATACCGAGACATGAACAGAGAAGATAGAGAAAAATGAAGGAAAAGAATAGTCGAATATACAGAAAAAGGAAGAGAAAATAGAGACCTGAAAGGGGAGAAAAAAGAAACAAATGGAGAGAAAAAAAGAGGGGGAATAACAGAGAAGAATATAGAGAGGGAAAAAAGAGAAGAATAGAGACAGAAGAAGAGAATAGAGGGAAATGTGAGAGAGATACAAATAGGGACAAAAAAGCGGGAAAGAGAGACAAATAGAGAAAAAAAGAAAGAACCAGAGACAAATAGGGAGCAAAAAGAGAGGCAAATAGAAACAAGAGAGACAAAAAGAAGAACAAAAAGAGAGATAATTGGAGAAAAAATAGAATGAACGAGAGACAAATAGAGACACAAAGAAGAACAACAACAGACAAAAAGAGAGAAAGTAATAGAAAGAGAAAAGAAAAAGGAGAGAAGACGAGATATAAAGAAGCGGGAGATATAAAGAGAGAAAAGACGGGGGAACACTGAAACAGACAAACAGAGAGTTCGAGCGAGATAGAAGAAAAAAAGTAAAAAGGAGAAGAAAAATGAGAAGAAAAAACGTAAACATTATATAGAGTAAAAGGGAAAAAATCAGAAAAGAAATAAGAGAGAGAGAGAGATTCAAAACTAAAGAGAGAAAGAGTAAGAAATAAGCAGAAAGAGAGGGAGTAGAGGGGAAATGTGTAATAAATTCCACATTTCCTCACTCTTTACTGGAAGATTTCAAGCTTCAACAAGTCAAAGTTCACAGGTCCTTTTTATCCCTTTCTCTCTCTCGCTCCCTTTCCTCACGACAATACATATAAAACGTGTGTATACACACATAATATGTATATATGTAGCTCTCTTATTTCTCCTGGCTTTATTTACATAGTTTTGGGACAAGAACCAGGAGTCTTTTTCTGTTTTTCTGTTTTTCTTCACTTTTCCCTCTCTCTCTCTGTACTTTACTACCACCTTCCATGTACCTCCTCCAACAAGTGGGAAATGCGCCCTGGTAATTGACAAGACGCTCCTTCCTCGCCTTCATAACAACCCCTCATAATAATAATAATATTAGTAACTCCCCAAAAGACATGACAGCCCAGCCGGAGCAGTTTCTTTTTTTTCACAGACACTCTCTTTTCGATATCAAAGACCTTTTGCTTTGAAATACAGATGAAACCCCTCCAAAGCTGTTTACTCACATTGTCATTGTGAATGATGAAATATTTGAAAAAGAACGCATCAGGCAAAATCTTGAAGTACCAGCAAAACTCACGTTCTTGTTTATCCACCAAAAATTTGTATTGTCCTAAAAGAAATGATCTCATCAGTTATAATCTCCGTTATCCCTTCAATATAAATTTTTCCTCCCGTCATAACCAAGACATGTGCAATACCAGATTTTTGGATAAAAGGGAGGGATTTCATAGTAGGGGAATTTCTAACTGTAGATATGTATACACATGTTGAATAACGGTAATGATCCGATGATTATGAGAACAGAATTTTTGGGAAATGAATTATATACCAGAAGGAAAAGATTTTTTTTTTTAGGAGGAAGAAGCCCCAAGGGAAAATTCCAGTTTCCAGTGACATAAAAGAAGGGATATTTTTTTGAGAGAAATGTCAGTATACATTGGCAAAGTGCATATGATCTCCAGATTCTCCCCTCATTTATGACGTGGTCACATTTTTCTTGGGGAAGATGATTTTTTGAAACATTTAAAAAACATGGGAGTTAACTTAAAAGGAGAGAGAGACGGAAATGACATGATAATATTACCAAATGTGTATCTTCCTTGTAAAGCAGAGGGATTGTTGGAAATGTCAAAGACAAGTCCCGGGGAGAAACAATGACACTGGCCATATTTTATCCTTATGGGAGAGCAAAAGAGGGATATGAGTGGTGGTAGCAAAACAAGCTTTTTTTTTGTGGTTTTAGTTCTCAGCAAGAAACATTTCGGGGGTGAAAAAATGCTCCTGGACTAAAATGACTCTTTCAATATGCGACTCATATTTTTTTCTTTCATTTTTGTCTCTCTCTCTCTCTCTCATTTTCAATCCCTTCCTTCCCGGTTTACACAGCATTTGGGAAGGAACTAATAAGATGTAGGAAATGTCCTCGAAAGTCTCTCTCTCTCTCTCTCTCTCTCTTTGGTTTTTGTGGTCCTTGTACCATTCTCCAGAACTACTTCGCTACTACTTCTGGTGTCCTTTTTACTACTACTACTACGATACCACTGCTCCCAACAAGCACTTGGCGTCTTCTGGGAATGGGAAAAGTGGCCCTTGTGTCCGTCGGTACCTTTATAATCTTATCTGGATTTTATCACATAGGGACCTTTATTTCCTTGGTTTTCTTAGTCATTTTTCTCTAAAGGATTTTTTTTTCATTCTCGTTTCTTCTCCTTTTTTGTGTCCTGCGGGGAAAAAAACAAGCGGGTGTATATTTTCTCTCATGGACGATTCATCCTAGAATTTTTGTTTTTTTGTGTCACTGATCATCCTTTCTGTGGCTCGCATTTCTCTCTCAATGAAATTCTATTTTTGTCTTATTAAATTCAAATTCATTAATTGATTTTCTCTGGTTTTCTCTACTTCTGTTTACTTTTCGCCCTTTTTTTCTTCGCCAATTAATTTTTTGTATTTTTCCTCCTGTCGATTTTCTTTATTCCCCTTATTTGTTTCTCCGTTTTCTTTTTATTTCTTCCCTTTTTTCTCTTTAGTTCTCTCTTCTTATTTCCTTCCCTGTTTCTCTTTACTTCTCCCTTCTCCTTTTTTCTGTCTTCTCCTGATGTCTCTCTTTTTTCTCTTCTCTTTATTTCTTTGTCTTTTCTGCTTATTGCTCTCCCTTTTTCTCTTCATTTCTCTCCCATTTCGTTTCTCTTTATTTCTCTCTATTTTTCCTTATTCCTCTCCATTTTTTCTTTCTTGCGGCATATTTTACTTTATTCTTCCTTTTTTTGATTTCCTTATGTTTGTCTTTATTTCTCCCAGTTTTCTTTATTTCTCTTCCAATTTCGTATCGACTCTATTTTTGTATTCTCGTTTTTGTAAATTTCAATTTATTTCTCTCTTTCTCCGTTTTCTTTTGTCCACTTCATACAATCTCCTTTTTCTTTGCTGGAGTTGTTTCACGTCCTTTCTTCTTGGCATTCATCTCTCCCGCTCCATGTCATCACATTCTATCTCAGATATATCTTATATATTTATCCCTTATTCTTTCTGTCTCTCTCACTTTCCTGGAGCCTCTTCCCGGCTCCTTCCATCAAAACCCCAATATTCCCATCCATTACCCCACTGACGTGAAAGCCCTTCAAGTGACAAGAACATCCCTTGTACAATTACCTAATTTTTTTTATCTCATTTCTTCCATTACCCAGTATTGTTCTTCTCCTCTTACTTCTACTAACTCGTTTTTTATACCTTCTTCCACCCCTCACAATCACAACCCCCTACCATTAATTCCCGCGGAAAAAATGGGAAAGATTTTTAGTGCTAGAACATGTTCGCTTCGTCATACTGCTATCTTAACAGCTATGGCTTAATCCCCTCTGTCAGAAGTCCTCAGATGATTATGGCGGGTAATATGGAGAACTGTGTCAAGAAACGGTTCTCATGGATGTTGGGGAGGGTTTGTCGTTATGGATGTTAGAGGGGAAATAAGAGGGTAAAAAACATTTTTCAGGAGATCTTTGACCAAAAAACGGACGTGGTTGGCTGCCCTGGTCTAAATCATCCGTTAAGAGTTCGCTTGGAAACCAAAGTGAGAGAGAGAGAGTGGTAGTTAAAGGAGCAGTAATTCATAAAGAAGATGAGTGGGAGAGAGATTATGGAGGGAAATTTGGAGACAGTGAGAGTGACAGAGAGAAAGAGTGAAAAAAATGGAAATTGGAGCAACTCTTGGTTTAAGGACCAACAGGAGGGTGTTAAATTTCTTAAAAACTGGCTCAAGAGGAAGAACGGAAAGCTTTTTGAAGGCTTCATATCCTATATGTCTCTTCGTCTCTCTCTCCCTCTCTGTCTCTATCTTCTCTCTCTGTCTCTATCTGCTCTCTCTCTTTCTTCTCTCTCTCTGTCTCTATCTTCTCTCTCTCTGTCTCTATCTTCCATCTCTCTCTTTTACTCTTTCTTTGCCCTCTCCTGTTGTCTCTGTATTTCTCTCTCTTTTCTCTGTTGCTCTCTGTATTTCTCTCTCTCTCTTTCTGCCTCTCCCTCTTCCATTTCACTCTCTCTTGCTTTCTCTCTGTCTTTCCCTTTCACTCTATTTTGCCCACGCTTCCTATATTGCTCTTTCCCCAAGTATCTCGCTGTTTTTCCCTCTCTTTCTCTCTCCATCGCTCTGTCTACGTCTCCCTCTCCCGTCCTGCATGGATAAGTGGCTGGAAAACCACGTAATTAGTTATCTACAGCCCTCATGTTCTGGACAGACTCTTTCACAGGGACTAACAAGTAGTAGTGATGAGGAGGAGAGTGAGAGACGACGGAGGAGAGAGGGAGGAGGAGGAGGAGACAAAGAAGAAGAACAAGTTATGGGATCTGAAATTATAAGTTCCCAACACACAAGAAAATAATATAGTATACAATAGTTAATATACCTTTTGTGGGGGTAAAAAAAAAAACCATCCAAAAAAAATGGTAATCAATCTTCCGAAAGCCCGCAGAGAGTTAATGGAAGGAGCCTGTATCATGGTACCGTCCAAGTGTAGTAGTAAAGGGAGTAATATGTGGAGGACTTTTATTAGGGAGCCTCACCATTAGGAGGGGATTTGGTCCAGTCTTTTTGAGACTACCAAAAAAGTTGGTACTACACAGTTCTACATGGACATTACAATTAAAATAGCTTTATTTTTTACGCTTTCTCCCTGGCTCTTATGTGTATGGAGGAGGATACTCGTTTTTTTTTTGGAGGGAGCCAGTAATCTCGGATGATAATTACAGGCTTTTTGGTGATGGAAAGATGGACCATTTTTTCAGGGGAGATTCATATTTTTTCCTCCCGAGAAAAATTCTTCCGTCACTCTTGTAGAGTGCCTTATATGGGTCGTGGAAGGGGGGATTAAAAGAATTATATAATTCTAGGCTTCTAATTCAACCCCATTTGATGGGTGATGAGTTATTGCGGGAGGGTGGGAAACAATATGGAAATGTAATCCTTTTTTTGGTCTTAAAAATTCCTTCAAAAAAATCCAATTCTCCCACTTTCTTCTTATTTTGCCCCTCTCAACTCTTCAGACAATTTGTCCCACCCACAATAGGCCTAATTAGATATGCATAAATGACGGGGAATTAACCCAGCATAATTAAAGGGAATTAAAAAGTTTAAAAAGCGGGGCAAAAACGTGGAAAGTCTGGAAAATTCTAAAATTTCCCTGTAGAATACGTAACTCCCTACAGATTATTTATATATCTACATGCATCTAGAATGAATATATAGATATATATATATAATATATCACATATAAAAGGGAAGATCCTCTCAGGAAGTCCCTCAATTGCCCCTTAAGAAAGGTCCGGTATGGTGTTATTCCCGTATGGAAAAAGGGAGACAACAATGAAAAGGCTTTTTAATAATTTAATTCCCACACAATCTCTGTCTTCTCCCGGTAACAAACGGGCTTTTGGACAAAGGAGCGTGAGATGGGCAAGACTAATGGTATAATGGATGGGCGAGGGAGAGGAAGAAGGGAGAATCATCAGGGAAAAAATGATATAAAAGTCCTTCTTTATCTTCGTCTCCCACCGAGTCTCTCCTTTTATCTCTCCCTTTCTCTCATTTTCTCTCTCTCTTTCTCCCATTTTCTTTCTCTCTTTCTCTCATTTTCTCTCTCTCTTTCTCTCATTTTCTCTCTCTCTTTCTCTCTCTTTCTCTCATTTTTTCTCTCTTTCTCTCTGTCAATCTCCATCCGTCTCTGTCTCGCCAAGTCTCCCTCTGAGTCTCTCTCCCCCAAAAAAAGGTTGACAAGGAGGAATAGGGCAATCTATGCTCCCCACACTTGCCACGCTTCCGGTGACTCCGTTCATGGGAAAGCGGAAAGAGGAAATATGGGCGAATGGCTTGCGTAACATACGTGTCATTAGTCCACAGGGAATACTTATATAATTATTACACAATATACCTCCACGCACAGGAGATACATCTATACATTTATATATACACATACATATAATATGTAGTATCTGTACAGATTCATGTGTTCCCTTTTTTTTAAAACCCCTTCAAATGACCCCGCATCGGTAATAGAATTAAAGATGATTATTACAGTGATTACACTTGTGCTCATGACTTTAAAAATGAGATAATCTATTACGTCCTTGTACCCCCAATGATGTATATGTATAATCTACATACATATAGGTACCCTTTAATGCCTTACCGACACCGAGCTTCATCGGTGCTGAGAGGAATATAATTGTATAATTTTTTTTGAAAAATCATATTTTTGGGCAATGACAGCCTTGCTGTGCATGTTGAAACTGAAAAAAAATGAAAAAAAGGTCTAACCACAATTTGGGAAGAACCTGGAAAAAGATGTGAACCGGAAAATAGAAGGAAAAATACGTATGCAGTATGCATAGCTATACATTTACATGTATGTATACATATGTATGTATATGTATTGTACTTTCCCTGCTTTTTCCGTTGCTCTTCAAATGTCGTGGACTTGAGGCTTTTTTTCTTTTTCATTCATGAAACTGATAATAATGCGTTTTGGTTTTTATTTTGTTTCGTCTCTACAGGTCTCTCTTGCTCACCGAGTCCATGCCGGAATGGTGCCATCTGCGTTCCAGGGAATCGTGTTGGTGAAGGACATTGCGAGTAAGTATTTTGTTTTGGGTACACATTTTTTTTAAACCAATATTAGCGTTCTACTAGCGTTCTACGCAAACAGAAGCAGGAAACGATTTTTTGGAAGAAAATTAAGTCCATTAAAACAAGTCATTGTGCATATGTTGGAGAGTCACCCAAAATGGAAATTAGAGATATAAGGAAAATTTTGCTGGCTGGACGAGGAAGCGGTAGAATAAAAAATTAATAAAAAAACGACGTTAATAATAAAATAATAGGAATAAGAGGAATCCACGAGCAAATTATGCGATTTCTTTCCTGCAAAAAAAATTGAAAAATACCCGAAAAAAGTAATTTTCACGGAAAAAACTCCATCGAATCAGGTATGACATGGGAAAAGAGTGAATATAATGATAAAGGCAATATCCTCTAATCTCCCCTTAATACCCTTCCTCCTCTGTAATAATGGACCTTCATAAACAGGTATGCACACACGCAGAATGGCCATTACTATTAAACCCCGACTGATCAATACCAGTTTGCCAGTGAATAAAGTCGTGCTCCTCATCCTAAATAATAGTGATGTGACTAATCCCTCTTGATTGCGTAAAGGTTTTTAAAGGAAAAAAATGAAAATGATAAAAAAACGTTTTATTTTAAATATTATCCCTCTTCACGGAGGGTGATTGGCATGTTGCCAATTAATTAATCCCTTCCTTCCCAGTGGAAACCCACCCCTTACTAATATTTATTTATTATTATTTCCCTTTTTTTCTAACCCTCCAAAAATCTCCACGAGTTTTCCTATAAAAAAGAAAGATAAAAAAAATTCATTATTAATACACAAGTACTAATAGAAACTGAAGAGAGATTGATCAACCCCTTTTTTTTACTCTTGGATCATTGTCCATTCCCGGCATGAAGCAAGGGGCAGGCGATGGACGGGGAGGAGGAGGGGGATGATTAGGATGAGGATGGAATTTTTTAAAAACATCATCATCGCACCCCATACCAAAATAATATATACCATTAATAATAATAATAAACTCTGAAGCCGGTTTTTTCTTTCCTTCTCCCCTAAATTTTCTCTCTCTCTGTCTCTCTCTACCCGCGGTATAAAAAATAAAAATACTTCTTTCACCATCATCATGAGTCTAGCGTACATGAATCATGATTTTGATGTACAAATGTAGACAGCGAAATTTACAGAGATAAATACGGAGAGAAAGAACGAAACAAAGGAAAATATAAAGAAAGAGAGAGAAACATCGAATATTCAGAAAACAGAGAAAAAGGGAGAGTATATAGAAGGAAGGATGGACAGGAAGAAAGAGAAAATAGAGAGCGAGATAGTGTCAAAAAAAGAGAGAACGAACGAGAGAGAAAACAGAGAGGATTGAGACAAGAAAAAAAGAACGAAAATAGACAAAACAAAACAGAAAAGATGGGGAGAAAGAGAGAAAACAGAGAAAACGAAAAACATAAAATAGATAGAAACAGAGAAAACAGATGGACGGAGAGAAATTAGAGAAAATGAAAAAGAGAAAATAGATGGAAATAGAGACAAATAACGAGAAAGAGGGAAAATAGAGAATAATAAAGTGAAAATAGAGAAAGATGGTGAAAAAATAAAAATAGAGAAAGTGTGAAAATACATAAAAATAGCGGCAAAATACGAGAAAAATAGCGGGGAAATAGTAAAATAGAGAAAAACAGAAGGAGAATAGAGAAAAAATAGTGAGAGATTAGAGAAAAATAGAGAAAAAATAGTAAGAGAATAGAGAAAAAATAGACGGAGAATAGAGAAAAATAGACGGAGAATAGAGAAAAATAGACGGAGAATAGAGAAAAATAGAGAAAAAATAGACGGAGAATAGAGAAAAAAATAGACGGAGAATAGAGAAAAATAGAGAAAAAATAGTAGGAGAATAGAGAAAAAATAGAAAAGTGGAGGAGCAGGTTCATCTTGTGAATGATAGAGAAAGATTTCGAAGGAAGAAAAAAATATTCATTCCAAAAGGAAAAGCAGGATATTGGTCTTGTGAAAGGAATATAGAAGTGGGAAATTGATGCGTAAGTGACGGTTTAGAGTGTTCCATGGAAAGAAATGGAAAGGAACGTCTCGTGCATAAAAGAAAGACACATACCTACACACACACACATTTCCATAAAGTTTCTTTTCTTTCTCTCTCTCTCTCTCTCTCGCTTTTTTGGATATAGTGTTAATTGCAGGGGCGAACAGACAGAAGAGCACACACATTGCTCCTTATGCATGGCATCATGCAGCGTGTGTGTTGTGTGTGTGTGGAGAGAGAGAAAAATTCCAGTTTACTGCCGTCTATAAAGATTCCAGATGAAAGTTCTTATAATGGTCATAAAGGAGTGTAAGACAACAAGAACATGTGGATATAATGTGGTAGTGGTTTCTCTTCCATATTAAGTATGTACATCCATGTACCAGAAGGGAAATGCAGTGTGTAGAAGCTCCAAAGTGGATCCGTCTTCTTCTTGTTTCCCACGGTAGGATCTTTCTGTGGCTTGCTGCCTCATTCTCTCTCTCTCTCACTTTCTGTCGACTGCCTGCCTCCTTCTCTTTATCATTTCCTCTCTCTTTATTCCATGTATCTCTCGGCTGTTCTTCACATTTCTTTTCTCTCAATGCTTCCCCTCTGTTACTATCTCCGTTGCTGGATTTTTTTTGCTCCCTGGTTTCCTTTTCTTTGCTCTTTCTCTCTATCTCTCTCTCTCTCTCTCTCTCTCTTCCTGCCTACTCTTTTTCGTCTTTCTTCGTCTCTTACGCCTTCTCTATTAATCCGTCTCATTCCTTTGCTTTCTGTATCATGAGTTTTTGCTACTTTTCTATCGCACTTTTGCCCCTCTCTGTCTCCCTTGCCTCTTTTCACTCTCTCTCTCTTATAACTTTTAACTCGCCCTCTCTTGCCCCTCTCTCTCTCTATCTGACCTCTTTTCACTCTCTCCCTTGTTACATTTCTCTCTCTCTCTCGTTTGCCCCCTTTCACTCTCTCTCTCTCTTGCCTCATTTTTCTCTTTTTCTATATCTTGCTACAATCTCTCTCTTGCATCTTTTCTCTCTCAATTGCATCATTTTTTTCTCTCTCCCTCTCTCTTACCTCATTTTTCTCTCTCTCTCTTGCCTCCTTTCTCTCTTTTCTTTCTCTCTTCCTTATGTTTATCTTTTCCTTGCGCCTTCTCTCTTTTTCCTCCATTATATTCCCCTTTTATGTGTCTCTAATCTCCCTCTTTTCCTTCCCTTTTGTCTATATCTTGCCTTTTCTTGCTCTCTCTCTTTCTCTTCCTCTCTGCTGTTTCTCTGATCGTTTCTCTCTCTTGCTCTTATAACTCTCTGTCCTCCTTTCTCCCACTCTCTTTTGCCGGTCTTTTCTTCTTTTTTCTTTCTCTCTCTTTTGTCTCTCTTGCCGTTTTGCATCTCTCTCTTTTGCATTTTCTCTCTATTCTGATTGTTTTCTCTCTTTCCCCGCCTTCCGCGTGTATGGTCCCATTCAGCACAGGGATACATATGGGAGGAGGGTGGGACGTAGACGCCACACTGTATGACATACTCCATTTGAAGAAGTGCCTCCACGAAGCGGAATATCCTGTATTAAATAGCCCAGCATTATATATCTCTTCTCCCGTTCAAGGGGTAGTAAGTTTGGAGTCGTAAAGGGAAATAAAATACCAACTGGAAGAATCCTTGTTGAAAGGCTTTTTGGTATAGGAAAGTTGTGGTGGAAGTAAATAGTGGCCCTCCGTTGAAGGTGTACAGCTCCTACCTATGTATATAAAAAGGAATAATAGATAAAAGTGAGCGAGGAACCTTATATTCAGAGAGAGATATAGTAGAAAAAAATATAGGTATAGGGAAAATAGTATAGGAAAATGGACGTGGAATGGAAATTGGTATACACCAAGGCCTTGGAAAAGCACGGAGGTATACGTAAAAATGCAACCCCCTGATAGGGAGAGAGTCCTGTCAGGGTCGTATACCCTTGAGGGGATTATTTTACCTTTCTTTCCTCCCCTTCAGCCTTCCCAACAATGGACCGTGTATTATGGAGAACCCAATGTTACAGTAGACAGAACGTCCAGTTTGATGATGTTTGCATGTGGCTGGAGCAAAACGTATAATCACGTATGTACGTAAGTACAGAGCACAATCAAGGGCTAAAAAGTCTCCTTTTCCATTCTGGTTGTCCGAAAAAAAAAATGTAGGTTATAAATGAAAGGGGAGAGAAATAGGAAAAAAACATGTCCGGAATAACACGCTCTCCTCCATTGTTGTAAGGGCTCATCTATTTTACCCCTTGTGTTTTATTAGGATGGTGATTTTACAGAAAACAGAATGGAACAATGGGGGTAAATATATACAGGAGGAAATGGGAGCTTTATGTGTAGATTATCCTAAAGGGAGAGCCGGGCCCTGGTAGGGAGGAAATGGGGGAAAGTTTAATTTTTTGGGGGGTAACAAAGGCACTGTGTATCATTGACTTGGATTGTACTTATCACGGAACAATTAGTGAGGGATTGCGTGCCTTTTTATCCGACGGAGGTTCCTCCGTTTGGGGGGTGAATGATCAGCTAAATTAGAGGAAGTGCAGGATTTCTCAGGCCTTATGGAACCACCAATGTATCGGGATTTAATTTAAAACGGGATATAATTTACAAGGGAAAGTCAAGATTCCAGATCAAAATCTTTGCTGGGGGGAAAATCCAACGTAGATCATACAAAAAAAAAAAGAAACAAATCCCATTTACAAGCCCAGCATTTGCTGGAATTATGGTTGATTGTACCAAATTGAGGAGCTACGGAGGAATATTAAAGGGTTAGAGCATCTCCTAAGAACATCTCCAAGTTCATCTTAAAAATGGAGCAATAATACATGGGCTTGTTTTAAAATGGGTTTAAAAATACCCGTCTTAGTAAGTGGAAAATATTTCCCTGTGCCACACTCCAAGCCCAAATAAAATATGTAAATTTCTTCCCTGTTTTGCCCTTGAAAATGGAGCGGTACTTTCTCCTCCCCAAACATAAGTCCATTTGCATCCCCCTTTAAAAATTTCATCCCCCGGAGACGAAAATGGAATCTTTTCCTGGATCTTTATCTGGGATATTCCCGGTTATACAAGAGATTTCCAGTGGTTCCAAAGATTTTTCAAAAGACCCTTTCAGCCTCCCTTGTACTATTGCCTCCAGTGACAGGGAGTGTTTGGATGTTTTCTGGACAAAATCCTGGTAAAGTATAGAGCCTTCGTATTGCCTGGATGAAAATATTCATTTGCCCTGCAAGAAGAATTAATTGTGGGATCCAAAAGGTTTTGTATGAACCCATTAATCTGAATGTGAACCTAATCGAATAACCGATACACTTCCCACATACAAACCAATCACATGCTGATCTATACTCCCTTCAAAGCCTCCCTTTGGAATCTGAAAAAGTAAGAAAAGTCAAACGTACAAATGCTCTAAAAAAATACCGCCGTCAATCCAACCTCTTCAAAATCTTAAGAGAAACCCATGAACCATTTTACTGATACTTTTTTTAAGCGTTGCTAATCCCTTTTATTTTAATTCCCATAATCCTCCCTATCTGCCTTTGTCCAAAATACCCCGACGGGGTCAATTTCCTCTTAAGGTTCCCCTTACTCAACACTTTTTTGAGGGAACAACTCGGCACGGGGCTTTATTTGGTACAAGAAAATAAATATAGTAATAATAGGTTTAAGAAAAAGTACTATAAATACATGTTAGTGATACATAAGGGCATTGTTTACACCTTTTGGGATTCCTTCAAGAAATGTATTGACATGTGAATTGTCTTACAAGACTTTTTTCTATGCTGTAAATACAAGTGTTTTTGAGCTCCATGTGTGGGTTTCAGGGTGATTCTCAACCCTTTGGCAGTGGGGGAAGGTTTCATGTGAAAAATATAATGAGATTAAAAGTTTTAAGGGAAAAAATTCGGGAAAAGACAAGGAATGTCCTGTGGATTTCATGTGACAGTGGGAGGGATGTTTTTGTTCGAGTGTGAAAGAAGATGAAGAAGGAGCTCAGTGTCATTGATTAACCCGAAGGGATTCATCCATTTTGTGGCTTTCTATCTCATCCTTTCAATTGTCACTTTTTCCTCCACTTTTTTCAGTCTATGTTCTCTCTTCCGTTATATTTCTTTTCTCTGATTTGCCTACATTTTCTCCTTTTCTATTTTTTTGTTTTCTCAATAATTTCCCCTCTATTTTTGTTCAATTTTTCCTTGTCCCTTCCCCCTTTTTTCTTGACTCTCCATCCTCCCACAATTTCCCTCTCGGAATCTCCTCCCTTATTCTTCCTTGTTCTTATCCCCTCGTGGCCCTCCTCCAAATGTCAAAAAAAATTCTCCCAGATCGTCTAATATCCACTTAAACCCTTCTCTGTACTGCTTCCCAAATGTCTAAAAAAAATCCAGTTTCTCACCATTTTCAAAGACGGAGTCCCTCAATGAAAAACGCTACATCCCCTCCTCTAAAACGTTATATTTTGAGAAAGAAAAAATTGAAATACCTTTGCACACAAATATAAATACACCATATACCGCAATACAACAGCAGCACATGTAATTTTTCCTAGAACGAAACGAAACCAAATATAATATAAGCAATACATACACACGACACATATATGTATAACTACATAAGTAGATATAAGGGAAATTGAGGGAAGTACATCAATTTCATTGTCATATAATATATGCATATAGGTATATTAAAGGAAGTATAGTGCGATGAGATTCAATTTAGCTATTGTCATTCACACGAATTTGGGTTGGGAAGGACGATAAACAGAGAGAAAGGCGATAGACGAAAACAGAGAGAAAGCATAGAGAGATACATATAAGCAAGCACAGAGAAAGGGAAAATAACGAAGAAACAGTGGGAAGGGAAAAAACCAAACAGGGAGAAAGAGAGAATTGGACAGAAAAGGAGACAGAGAAATACATAAGTACTACAAAAATGAGGAAGAAAGAGAGAGAATTCGAGAGGGAAAAAAGAGAAATACAGGAACAAAGAGGGAGAAAGAGAGAGAATTGCAGAGAAAAAGAGAGAGAAGTACAGCGAAACAGGGAGAAAGAGAGAGACTCGGAGAGAAAAGAAGAGAGCGAGATAAAGAAAACAAGAGAGAGAGAAAGGGAGAAAAAAGAGGGAAAGAAATAAATCAGAGAAAAAGAGAGATCCATATCGAGGAGCTGAAAAGAGATGAGAGGTCACACTCTCGGTAATGACAGAGGGTCGTAATGGTGACGGTAGAATCTCTGTTTGTGTAAATGTGTGCAGCCCTGCCACAATAATAATAAAAAAAAACAAGACTCCTGAGTCGTGTCAACCCTTTTTCTGCTCCGCCATCATCATAAAGCGCACACTACCAGAAGGAAGGAGAAGACCTCTTCCCTTGAGAAAGTGTGTACATATACATACAAATCCTCCTGTAAGCCTCTTCCCCCGTTCACCACCTGTTGCCGTAAATTCTTGCTTGGCAGGTGTGCTCGTGCTCCACAAAAATCTTGAGAGGAACGTTTCTTTTTACACTGAATACTTAAAATGAGACACCGCTCTTGTTGAAAACTCCATGCTGAACTTCTTGATGGGGTGTTGTATTTTTTTCGGGTAGAAAAAAATTGTACCAGACGTTCCCAGGCACAATTTTTGCAATTGCCTTCTCCTTTTCTTTGTCTTCCCTCCACAGTTGTTTGCAATATGTGCAAAAATTTTTGGGGGAGGTTGTACCTTAAAAAAAAAATTCTCAACCTCCACTGACTTCTAGTATTTTATTTTGGAATTTTTCACACATGTTGCAAGCAGGGAGGAGACCCATGGGTACACAGAAGGAGGATGACGCGTTCTAGGATAATAATAAAAAAAAACAATAATTACATGTTGTGAGTGTAACTTGAATAGATAATATTTACATCTGCAGTTTTTTTTATTTCTCAAATTTAAAGACGTGCTATGATTTTCTAAGGGCTGTAAGGAGGGGTTGATTTGGAATTTTAAAATGTATGGATAAGGATACATCGGCACAGTTGGGCATATGTATTTTGTATGTTAATGGACGGGGAGACTTCCCAGGATGGTAATTACCAAGCCAAATACACATTATTGGCATTTAAACAGTGTGTCGTTGTTGACAGGTTATGAGATTTCTTTGTCGAACTTTCCCTTTGCAGTGTCTCCTTTCTCTCTCTTCTTTTTTCTCTATTTATTTTCTTTCTCTTTCTGTCTATTTATTTTCTCTGTCTATCTCTCTTCTCGTTTCTCATTCTAAACGAACTTCCTCTCTTTTCTCATTCTATATTTTGATCATCCTTTCTCTCTCTCTCTCTCTCTTTTCGTTCTCTAGTTCTCTCTCTCTCCTTCAAAGGAAAGAAATGAGAGATTGCTATCATTTATTGAAATGCCCCACCTTCCACAAATAAATCACTTGTCTCCAACCACCAACAACTCCTCTGAATGACACGTGAAGGGGGAAAAAAGGCTCATTGAGAATTTAAAACCACATTCCTTGTACTGTTCCTAACTCCTGGTATACTCCTAATTAATTAGGACCAGCATGTCAAGTTTCTCTCTCTCTCCCTCTCTATAAAAAAAATTTGTATTGCTTCCAATAAAAGTTGTACACACATTTACCTCCTGACAATAATAGAAAAAAAAGTGTACTACCACAGACTGTGAGAATCAGGCCAGGACCCATCCCCTTGTAAACATTAGAGTGCACAAGGTGTATACATGTAGAAACGGGAGGAGTGTGGGCTCTTATCACCCAAATGAAAAGTACGACAGGTGAGGCAGGTCTCCTGTATGTGCGATAAATACAAAAACGGTGGATTTTGTAGTACTATCTGTACGTCGTGCATTTGGTAACCTAATTAAAATCCATTGATTGTATGGATGAAAATGTATGGGTTCGCCTCCAAGAAATTGTAATTCAACTCAAATTACCTACAACATGGATTTCGTGTGGGTCTCTGGTAATCCCTTCTTTTGACGGGAGTTGCCTTTTGTTTTTTTTTTAATTCCAAAATAAAGCAGAACGGTACGTTGTGCTTCAGTTTGGCCCTGATGCTGATTCTGATAATCCGTTGATTTAAAATTAAAAGCGTAATTCATTTCTTTACAAGTGTACTCGGTAGAAACGGAGTTAATACACGGAAATAAATATACACACATAAAATTATAATCAATATTGTCAATAGGCCCTTCCCAACTTCTTCAAATGATAATAATAAATAATAATAAATGGAATTTTTCCCTTTAAAAAAATATGTTGACATTCTCACCCACGTGAGCTCTTGACAAGGCCCAAAGACTTTTGTACAACCAGGTGAAAGTCCTGGGCCAAAAGAAATCACTCAATTATACGCCTTCAAACCGTGTGGAAAAGTCCTGTCCTTCTTATTACACGTTATATTCTGTAAACAAATATAATAATATTCTGTTTAAACAAATGTATTAGCCTGTAAAGTCAAAGGAAGATATATTTTGTGCACACTCCGTTAATCGCGCATTGTCCCACTCGACAAAGGAGATAAAGATAAAGGAGATAAACATCCTCCGTCTCCCAGAATGAATTATAGCACTGGGCTGTTGACTCTCCCTCTCTCTCTCCCTTAATGATTTAATCCTTGCCTGTGTGTGTTCATAGAATCCTCGTATTCAAGTGAAATGATCCGGCATGTAAAGTGACAGATTACATTCGTATGTAAATTTAGGGATTTAAGAAGCAAAAAAAAAAAGGATTTTGATGTGTCCAATAATTTACGATGTTAAGAAAAATGAACAAGTATATGAAAAAAATGGTTTCAAGAAACTGCTTACGAGCTTCAAGAAAGATTCTCGCCAACAGCGAAAGAAAGGGAGAAAAAAAGGATTAAGGAGAGATGACACTATAAACACAATGTCGGGGGAAGTGACGTCACCATAAATCTCTTTCTCTTTTCATTATGGTCCGGAGTATCTGTATTAAGGAATGATTCATAAACGAGACCGAAAAATGCGAGAGAACGAGAGAAAGAGCGAGAGAGAGACACAAACTACCGTGCCAAATATGATAGACCGAGATTAGCGAGAGATATCTGTAATGAGATGGAAATTGGTAGGAAAAAATAGAAAGAGGGAAATAGAGGAGAAAACGTGCTAAAATGACAAGCCGGAAAGGGAGAAAGAGAGAGAGACAGAGACAGCGAAAGGGAATTCTTTTGACCAGAAACAGACAAATTGAATGTTTTACGACCATGTGATGGACTTTTACAAGAGAAATGTGTGTATAATTTTTGAACATGATGATGAAGACGATAAGTCGACGTAAAGGAGGGGGCGGCTGAGTCAAAAGAGGGAGTCAAAAAAAAAAGGAAGAAGATATATGAAGAAGAGTCTCAGCAACGTTCTTGAAGAGCGCCCAAGAGTATCGCACATCAAAAGATTACACAGTGGTTGAGCACCAGTGCGTTAAATTGCATTAAAAAAAGCAGAGAGAGAGAAAGGGAGAAAGAAAGAAATAGAGAGAAACGCTGAGACAGAGAGAGAGAGAGAGAGAGAGAGAAGCACCGAGATGACACGGAGAGAGATGAGATACGGATTAAATGACTTCGGAGTATACCAGCAAAAGGGAGATATTTATGTCCTGTGTAATTAGCCCAACTGATACATACAAACACTCCAACCTGACAAAATTGCACATATCATCCTAATTGAGAAAAACAAGTAGCGTTAAATCGTAACTTCCACTAAAAAAATAAAGCTAAGCCACCAGGATAAAAAAAAACGTACACAAAAGCCTCCTCCAGTAAAGTACTTGTTAAATACGTGAGTTTATATGGTATTACTCCGTCCTTTTTTTATGGGAAGGAATACTTTGTTTGGCGATTCTTTTCGTCCTTTTTTTCCTTACAAGATATAAAATACTTTGAAAAATCCTATCCCACGGTCGGGCAGCTAATCAGCAAGGGAGGAACTAAGGGCTATTTTTTTTAGTGTGTAGGGACATAAATCTGTAGTAGCAGAAATACACATTTGCTGGTATTTTTTAAGGATGCAGTCAGTGAACAAAATAAAGTGACATGGGGGTAAGGATGGAGGTTTAAAAAAAATTTCCACAAATCTCCCACTTAAAACTTTCGTGCAAAAAAGAGAGCGAGAGAGGAAGGGAAGAGAAAAATCGAGGGGAAAAAGCGGAAAGAAAGTGAGAGAAGCAGATGAAAGAGAGAAAGTGAGAGAAAAAAGGAAAGAAAGCGATAGAAAAATAGCCAAGAGAGAGAGAGAGAGAGAGAGAGAGAGAGAGAGAGAGAGAGAGAGAGGAACGAAGATAAAAAGAGGAGAGAGAGAAAGCGAGGGAAAAGGAGGAAAGAGCGAGAAAGCCAGAGAAATGGGAGAAAGACCATCAAAATAGGAGCAGGAAAAAGTCTGGAAATTTCATAATAATAGCTCGGCTTAATGAGTTGTCGAAGCAAAGTGCATTGTAAGTAAGTGGCGAATTCATTAGAGATTTGACCCTTTTCCCACAAATGAAACCGCAACCAAGTGTCCGTTTTTTTTTATCCTTCCCCTGTAATCAACTGTATATATACTGTGGCTTCCACCACGTTCTTCAGTTTTTTTTTAATCCTAACCGAAGAGAAAGGGATCCAGTGAAATATAAACATATGCGGGGGTTGTGCAAGCCCTCTGTATACGCACAGTCTCTATGGAGTTAATCATTTAGCAGACAGGAACTGTGAAATCTCTCTCTTTCTCTCTCTCGTGGTGGAGAGATTTGTAGTAGTTGGAAGTACACACATTTGATTCCCAATCTGTTCTTCATTCCCACGCTCCGATCATCCACAGAGACACATAAGAGAGAGAGAGAGAGAGAGAGAGAGAGAGAGACAAATGTGTGGAATATGATGACTACAGTGAAAGGGGACGACGACCAAAGAGAATAACAAATATGTACTTGCCTCCATGTGTAGGACGACGGAGAGAGTGTGTGGATTTGCTCCTGATAACTTTATCAGCTCTCAGAATGTGCTCGGCATTGGGTTATTAAAGCTCCCAATGACTGACTGTCAATGTGTACGCGACTCCACACTCGGGACTCTTCTTATCTGGTCCATATGGGATATTTACGGCACATAGATCCCGTGCTTCCCTATAATTTATTGGATGTTAAACAACGTACATAATTATGTACATAATAATTACGGGGGACGATATATATACGATTATATATGATGAAATAACTTTGTAAATCCAAACATACATACATACGAATCTATGTATATCTCTCTTTGGGATTCGAGATGAGGATGAGGCACACTTCTAATGTTTCCGTTAAGAGGAGACAATCGCAGGGTAATATAGGTCTCCTTTTAGTTCACTAATTGTTCCTCCATACACTTTAAATGCGTGGCAGGCGGCCCACACGTGGAACACGTGCACTTCCAAACAACTCCAGGGAGGGCAACAAATTCAAATCGAATTTACAGGAGCACCTTTTTACAAAAACAAATGAATTTAATTATTGTTAATACCCAAGAATTTTTTGCTAATGCAATACATGCATAATACGTATATAAATACATATTATGTACAAATATTCATACATATTTGCTGTGGGCAGCACGACCACCGAAGTTTTTGGGTCTACCTATTAGAGATTCCAGATAGAGTTTTTTTTGCTCTCCACTTTGCCTTTGTCTACTTTGCCTTTGTCCGAGCTCAAATTTTGCTGTGACCGGTTCTTTTCCCAAAATCTTGCGGATGTCAAGGAACATTTTGCTCCTCGAGCCCTAGAAAGAAGAATTAAGTTACATATTAACGTTTTTTTGTATGAAGAACAAATATTACCCAAACCATTTAATGACTAGAAACTGCGTGTGTTGTCCAAAAAATATTATGACAAGTTGGAAGAAGGTTCTAGCAAGGATTTTTTTACCTTCTCCTTTATCTCCCCCCACCCTCTACAAATCCCATGTATGTTTGTTCAAATCCCCCATTTTTTTGTCTTGTTCATACTAAAAAAAAAGACTATATGAATGCAAAATTAATGGCCCACCCTTAGAGTTGATCGATCTGTGATGTTGGGGATCTCTTGAGATAATAGCTTCCCTTTTACCTTCCCTCCCAGTAAATCCCTTCTCCTTTAAACTCCGTGTGTGTCTTTAGTAGCAGGGAACCAAGTGTAGTAGCGTGTTGTAAACGTAGTTTGCCAAATAAATTTGAGCAATCCTCCTCCTCTTCACAAAAACAACGTTCAGAGGGTTGTACTCTGAATCGAGAGAGAGAGAGAGAAACCCTTCTTGTACACGATCTAGGAGAAAGGGTTAAAAAAATTGGAAGGCATAAAAAATCCTTTACCTCTCCACTTCTTCTTCTTCTACATCGAACAAGTGGAACCCGTCAGACCTTCCAATAAATAATAATGATGAACGTCGATTTAAATTATGATATGTGCCCCGTACGTCGAGATAAAAGTCATTAGGTGAACTATCAGAAAGCCTTTCAAACAACAATGTTACTCGGCTATACACAGAAGGGAGAGACAGAGAGAGAGAGGTCCTCGTTAAAAACGAGTTAAAGTGTTGTTAGCAAAAAAAAAAAAAAAGAAACTATGGAGAAAAATTAATGACGCATTATTACCTTTATTTTGTAGATGGTCCCATAAAATTGTTCATTTTTTCCCATCATCTTTATTGTTTTTTTTTTGTCTATTCACAGATGTCCATCAACATTCGTGGGAGAGTACTGTCAGTATCCGAATCCCTGTCATACGTCCCAACAAAGATGTGAGCACGGAGGCTCCTGTCGTGTTGTCATCAAAAAGAACTCCGCCCCAACCTTTGCCTGTGACTGTGTCGTGGGATACACGAGCTCCTTCTGTGAGATTGAGGTGCCCAATGTGTGTCAAACGAATCCTTGTAAGAATGGCATGTGCAAATTAGAGTCCCTCAAAAACTACACCTGTAGCTGCTCACCCGGCTACCGGGGAGCTAATTGTGAGTATATTGATCATTGCACCATTAATGGGAGTAGTCCATGCAAGAATGATGCCAAATGCATTCCCGAAGATACTTCCAGGGGCTACCGATGCATCTGCGATGATGGCTTCACCGGCTCCAATTGCTTACAGGTATACCTTTGTCTCATCTGCAATCTCCAAAGGAAAAAAAACAATTACAAATTCCTCTTGTTTTTCTCGACATTTATTACTACACATTCTTCCTCTCTCACGAATCAACTGGTAATAATGAGAGGAAATAGAGAGAGAGTAAAAAACATACACCAAAATGCTAATGAACCTTGTCTTTTTTTTCTTCTTTTTAATATTCCATATAGGATATTGATGAATGCAGTATCCGCGATGCCTGTGTCCACGGGACCTGTCAGAATGTATACGGATCGTACAAGTGAGTACCTCTTTTTTTATATTCATTCTATTGTATACACATTTTCTATTTTACATTATTCATACAGAAAGAAAGGGAGAGAGAGAGACATGAAGACATGCGGGAAATATGACGGGTTTGGAGGATTCAGGATGGATTTAATAAATGAGTATCATTACGGGATTTGAAATGAGCTTTTAATATCAAATGTGACGTCTTGACGGACCGTCAACAGTTACAAATCCACCAAGACACTGAACATGTACTACATCCTTTTTGTACAAGGTACAAGGGGGAATACATTTGGATGTATTAGGATGTGTATTATAAAGGCATAATAATCACCAAAGAGAGGGGATTTTTCTTTTGTCTGAAGAAGACGTCTTTCTCTCTCTCTCTCCAGTTTTGGAACAGGAAATATCTCTGAAGAAGCATGACGTGCATGAGTTGGGTTAAGAGATTTGAAAAGGGGAGAAGAGAGAGAGAGAAGAAGAGGATTTTTAAAGGAAAAAAGGCCACACACTAGGGCTGATAGGTGAGATATAATGTTGATCCGTGGTGGAGGGTAACCACTACAGACTTTATAAGAGGAAAGCAACAGGGTCTAAAATGCTCTCTTTGCCTCCCTTTTTCAATCATCTTTCAAGTTTTTACTCATACAAGGGAGAAGCTCCGAGATTCACCCTCTTCATAGTACTTTTTTTTGTAACAAGAAATAAATGGAGGAACGTATAAGGATGAGGAAATCCGAAAGAACATATGAATGCATGTAGCCAATGAACATAGGTACTCATGTATATACTTGGGTATATACGTGTGTAGCCAGTAAGCTAGTGAACACACAGATCCACGGACTAACGTTTTTTTGAACACATATTCAACATTTAAGAATTGGAAAGGGGAAAAAAGGGACAAGGCTCTAAATATTATGCGTGCGTGTGTGTACGTGGAAATGGACGTGCTTTACCTCCGTGATTACACACATTGTACCTTACTTGTCTGAAGAGAGACCTTTTTTCCATAGAATAATAGCCTCAACATGAGGGAAGACTTGCTCTCCGTCACTGGAGATTTTTACTCTCATGTATGAGAAGAGCCCAAGAGAGAGAGATAAGGCTGTCGGGAGAGTTTGGATGAAATTTTTACTCAAGAAAAAAAAAGGGGAACCTCCCAAAGTGGAAGCAACATAGGTATATGTACATTAGTAGAAGCCAGTACGGGATAAACTGGCTTAACAAAAGAAATCCAAAGGAGCAAAAAGGGGGGAGCGGTTGGGCATCTCCTGGGCTAAGAGTTCCAATGTTACATCTACTGAAGATTGTATATAGGTAATATAGGTATATATATACCAGTAAAAACGCGAGTATAATTACATACAGAGAAGTTTGAATCAGAGAAGAAGAAAGAAAGTTCCACACACCTGCCCACATCCAGGTGTGGACTTTGACAGATAAATATTGTCCAGAACCCATATTAGCCGTAAGAAGCCACGTTCGCATTGAAGCTCTTCTGGAGAGGCAATGTCTTTTCCTCCCTTCCACATTTACTTTTTGTATAGTCCGAAAGTATAATAATAATATCTTCAGAATTGATCAAGCACGGCGCTGACTTTGGGCTATTAGACACACACGGGTTTTTTTTTCGGGACGGATTATTATGTATACATTACGTGTGTGCGTGTAGTACGGAAGAATATAGGGGTTGATCCTGGCCCTGTAAATACACACAATATTTTTCTGATGGGTTATGACGACCAAAATATATATATGATGATGACACAGCCAAAGTCGAGGGATAAAAAAAATTCTAATCTGATAAGTTTTCAGTAAGTACAATCTGACCAACCTTTTTAGTGTGTCTGTACAGAGGGAGAGAAAGGGCCGCCGCCGCCATCAATATTATGTGGAAGCTATAATAGACGTTTTGAAATGGATTTGATGATTTGCTTATATTCCTTGTAGCCCTGTAATTATTTGTAAATGACGGGCTAAAAGACACGGAAAGCCAGGAGGAACCTATTTTTTACGGGGAAAACAAATTCCCTCTGAATTACTCACGAACTTTGACAGCAAAGTTAGTGGTAATTTTAACCAGAAAAAAAAGTGATTAAAATCAACACTATTATTGAGAAGAATCGAATTTCTTCGAACCACCCGGAATCCATCACCACTTAGATTTTAACGAGCCTTAAAAAACGTGCCGATGGCTCCAAACTTGAGAAAAAGTCCATTAGTTTTATCTGCAGATACTTAAAAAAGAAAATTACTCACTTCATCACCAAAATACATTGAACAAATTGCCAAGTAAGGGATTTTTGCACTTTACCTTTGATCTTCCTATAGATCTGCCGATGCTTTAGAAAAAAACTATCTGATGGTACAGAAAAAAAAAGTATCCAGTGACTTTTGCGTTCTCTCTTTGGTGTCGCCAAACACGCGGTAGGGGAAGAACACACATTAAACGATTTCCATAAGTGACAGGGGATATTCATGGGTTTGGATGGGGATGAAAGGGTTGCCGCCTTAATAGAAAACATGTGTACATAAAAATAAAGCACATACCTACATTATATGTACTATACAGAAAATATTTCCGCATGAACAACAAGAATAACTGGGAGTAAACACGTCCGGTCAAAGAACAAAAAAAAACTTCGGAGATGATGAATTGCTCCACATAGCTCAAGAGACAGCTTCAAATGATGTTAGGGATCGTTTTCTACGTCAGCAAACCTATAATATTAATGAATATAGAAGGGATACAAAAGTATTGTATGTACCTAGTACCTATTATATACATATACACATGTAAAATTATATTCCCTTCTTTAGTGAAAACTCGATCAAATTGTTAAATACTTCCCGACCCTTCCTTCTTCTTCCCTCTATAAACATAGTACTCACATTTAGACCAGTACTGGCAGTATAAGGATAACTATTAGACAAAGGATTCGGAAAAAATACACACGTATACGTATATATATAATAAATATACCTTCCCATGTGTGATTACTGTTATGTATTGTATAACCGAAAAAAGCAATTGGAAAGGATCATCAACCACTCAAGTGCAAAATGGTTTAGAGCAGAGTTTGGGAGTATTACATTATTATTTTTACCTCTACATCCCAATATAGGATTTTTGTACTGCTCTTCCTGACCTAAAATGTCCAGAAAGAATGTAGTAGGAGTTAATACATACAATGTAAAAGCAGTAACCCTTGTCCCTCTGAGTAACATGAAAGGGAATTGGGTATCATTTAGTATGGGTGGCGTTTAACTATATACATATAGAAATATACCGTTGTCGATTGTGCGCTGGAGTGCTGGAGATTCCCCTTACCCTATATGTATATAGCCCTCACCCGCCTATCAAGGCCTGTTCCGGCCTCTAATGCCTGGAACGCGTGCCTATCACTCACTCCGAATAAAGGAAGGGGGCAATGGCAAAGAAGTGAAAGGACGTTAAAAAGAGAGATCTAACAACTTCACTTTTTCTTTTTCTGGCGAAAAAAGCGACCGTTACAAAAATCGTTTCATCACTATTCCCCCTTTCGAAAACGGATGTTCCTTCCCCTTCTAAATACATTGGGGTCGTCTTAATGATTGCGTGGATGGTTTCCCGCAACAATGACTCTCTCTCTTTACTCTAGCGTGATAAAACTTACACCCCCAAACGAGACATTTCTAAGACACCGCAACCCCTTTGTAAATAATGGGAGGCTCGCCTAATAAGTTATGGGTTAATTAAATGAGAGAATTCTTCCCTTACTGGAACAATTTATTGTCTCCAGAACCGGACATGATGATAATGACGGATATTTGGTGAAAGGAATGCGAAACTGCTTGCCTTTATGACAAGCATTTTTGGAATGTCGAAAAAAATCCCGAGAAAGGAATGCTGTGTATAGGACAGAACGACTTATTCTGCCAATTAAAAGGTTGGGTGTAATTGGTCAAGGTTCGAGGATCATCTTCATTGTCTGTTACTAAATGTTTCTTGAGCCCTTCTGCGGCAAACATAGAGCCGCATCTTGAACAAATGATTGAAGAGTATACCATCATAAACGTCAATTTTTTGGTCGAGCTCCATGTTGAACAACGAGTCCTTGCGGTGTAACTGATAATGGTGGGGGTCAAACCTGAAAAAGTAAATAGAAGAACACATGTTATGCTCCTTGTATGCACATTGTTGGAGAGCTCGTTTTTTGACTGTTTCTGTTTACATACACGGCCAAACGAGGGAATTTATACAGGGACATTTACATAAAACGACTTATACAGCGTATAAAGTGATGAACGGCACCGAACGTACGTAATTCACAAAAAAGGTTGTTAATCGCCGCTTCTGGAGCGTCTCCCCACCCTTAAATAAAATTATGGAAGTCCTGGTCGACCTTCAATATGTTTAAAACTTTTTCCCAGTTCCTTCACCATTAGGGGATAGCGACCAAAAAACGGTATGTATTTTGGCATCTGTAGAGACAAAAGGAGGAACATGTGGTGAGACAAAACAATAATTTTACGAACCCCCTGAAAAAAAAGTCAGTACCAGTGAATATTACATGGCTGATGTATTCCGTCAAATCTAAATGGTCCAACAACCCATGAGAAGGGACGTGATCTTACCTTTTTAAAAGGCCGATCTTACACCTCGTTAAATGTGGTACAAAAACGGTTTTAACAAAGCTATTTCACTGGACCACACTCCATATGAGCATTTGTTGGAGGGGTTAGAATTCCCTAATAAGGTTGGCAAAAGACCATTTCTTCGTCAAATGACTCATGTCGTTTCACCCCTAACTGAGGAATTGTTCGAGTGTGAGTGTTCTGTAAAGGAACTTTTCTGTTCATCAGAAATCCAGCTGATCAGTTTTACTTGGCAATACAAAAATTTATATATAAAGGTAGTAGTTAACATTTACATCAGTATGAGATATGTTACTAACCACAGAGCCTTTGTTCGTACATCACCAAAAGAGACTCCGGGAGAAGAAATATTCATAACTGCCGGTCATTTAAGAATGTTTATGTTGTTGCAAGACTTCTATCTCCCATCTTCATCCCCCATAGGCAGAAGTGTGAATAAAAGGCTTCATTCTCACTGTACAAGAAGACAAAAGGGATTTTTAAACAGCAACAGTTCAACATCCAAAAAAACTATCCTTTTTTGTTCCATTTGTTTCAAGAAAGACTGAAGGGGAAAAAATGATCCTATAGGGAGTTAAATCGAAAACTGATTACTTTTTGAACATGTTGATTGATTTTAATCCATAAGAAAAAAACCTTTAAGCGGCTATTCATAACCATGTAAAAGCCAATTCTTGAATCCCTCCCGTTCAAGTGAGACAATAAGGGCTCATTAATAAGCTTTCAAGAAACAATCAGTCTTAGCAGAGCGTCATCAGATCGTGAGGAAGGTGTGTAGAGGGATTAAGATGAACCTAGCAAAAAAATAAACTGAAAAACAAGAAGGGAAACCTTCATTTAAGTCGTTAATGAATGGGAGTCGATTAACGCCTCCGAAATGGACCATGAGGACATTGCTTTTAGTCAACATATTTTTTGGAACCAAAATATTTTTTTGTTCACTCTTCCTCATTTACTTTGTAATCCTCCTCATCGGCGCCTTGGTACATTAAGTTACATTTAACACTTGAAGTGTAACTCTCGACGGATAGGAAGAACTTTGTTTTAACAAAAAAAACTTCCTTGTCAGTTCCTTTCGATGTTCTAATCAGCTAGATTATTCCACTACCGGTTAAAGCTTCCCTCTCCAAATACTGGATCAACATTCCTTTCGGGCACAAAAAGTATGTTTTGCAATCTTCACAAGAGTCGGCTCCAAGTCTTTTTTCATGTGAATCCTGTAAAAAAAATTAAATAGAAGGTTAACCCAAGAAACATATCTTTTTTTCTAGTTTCGTAGATTTACTTCTTTGTTTTTGCTTGATTATGTAAGTGTTACTTCTCCAAACAAAAAAAGACCCATGGGTAATCCTGCAAAGGCGTTGGTTGGTTGAACACTATCTGATCTTACAACTATGGAATAGTTCCTGCAAAATATCACAATAAAATGTTCCAAACGAGTGGAATGACCCTGCGGGCTCTCGTTTGTGTTCATTTTGTTTAGTCAGATATAAACATCCTTAAGTACATCTAGTACATCTCGAAGAGTTTTATTTGTCAGTATACATACAAATGCAATAACAGAATACCTTTTTCAAATCACTTCTGCACATTTTTGGTCCATCCTTTTGAAACACTTTCCCTTGATGATCTTCAAAAGCCCAGGGCAATGACGAGGGTAATTCTTGAAAGGGAAGATTCGTTTAAATACCTACACCGAACTCTAGGAAGTTTGGTACCTACATGTTGGTATAAGGATTTACATTTACACCTTAAGGAAATGAATTCAAAAAGGACTCACCAGAAAAAAAGGAGCATCTATATCCTGGAGACATATGAAAAAGGAGAGTTTGATATTATAAAAAGTATAATAATAATAATGGGATGTGTGATCACTAAAAGTTTATTAAGATTAACATTTTTACTTTTTGCTCTGTCATGGCTCCGTACTTAAGAAGGGGTTGATGCCTCTTTTTTTTCTGCTCTTTTGGAACGCCTCGAATCGCCACTGAAATTTAAATAGACATTATTATGCATCAAGTCGCAAATGAATGCCATGTACAAAAAAAATAAAAGTACACTGACTTTTTCATTATTATTATTATTACATCAAAAAATGATAATGATAGAACCAACCATCTTCTACAGACTTGGTCGTAACCCACACTTTTCCTACCTCTTGGGCTATTTTTTTTGTGAAAATCTCTTGACAGGGTTGAAAACGAAGAAAATCACGGCTCCGGTAAAATATACATGAAATGCAGGAGAAAAAAAACGAAGAGGACGTGGGACTGACTTGAATGATATTATTTAAGTTGTATAAAAAAACGGAAACATTAAATTCTTACCTCGTTCTTTGATTTTCTCCACGAGGAAATAAAAAAAAAGCACGAGTTTTTCCGAATTCATAATCGTCCGTCTCGGAGCAAATGGCCTCGAGCAGGGAAAAAACGGCAATAGTGGAAAATTGGGGGAATTAAATGCACGTGGATACATCTTGACACGGGCCTTTGGCACGATTTTTAAAAAGGACCACGCTAGATTTGGACCACGCGTGAAGCTAGATTTTTTTAAAAATTATTCCGATCAAAATGCATATTTGCGGAGAATAAAATTACAATGTAATTTATGGAGTGCTAGAAATGATATGAATGCCAAAACGTTTTTGGGAGAAGCAAGAGGGTGGAAATACGTTTTGAAATGCGTCCCCAACGCAATGACAAATTGGCGGCTAGCAAACGTTTTCGAATTTTGGCGCTTTCGATAGCACGTTCGACCAGGGTTTTTGATTGCAGCTTGACTTGACACACATTGTTAATGGGACGTTCCATAAACGTTTTCGAATTTTGGCGCCTTCGATTGTACGTTCGATTTGTGTGTTCGATTTGCAGCTTCAAGCTTGACAAATGTTTTTAATGGAACGTTCCGTAAACGTTTTCGATTTTTGGCGCTTTCGATTGCACGTTCGACTAGTGTTTTCCATTGCAGCTTGACAAAAGTTTTTAATGGGACGTTCCGTAAACGTTTTCGAATGGTCGGTCAACAAATGTGTTGGATTGTTCCAAACGTTTTCGATTGGTTGTTCGACAAACACGTTTTACATTTCCATTTTCCACGCGCGCTCATTTAAAGTTTTCTATAATATACGTTTGACTATGGAAGTTGGACCTGAAGGCGGCGTTTCTCATGCTTTTGTAAGGAAGGCATTTACGTTTATGGTCAGTAGCCGTTCGGAGTTCAAACTGCAAGGAGTAGACAAAATGTTTAGCAATAAAATTGATTCAATTTACGGAATTTATACATATCTTAAGAATGTATCCAACACTTTTGCTCGCATCAAAGTTCTCATCGATCACATGGTGACGCATATTAAGATACAAGAAGTTTTGTTAAGATTTTTATTCAAGGGAATAGTTAATAATTTACCGAAACTTACGAGATTTATACAACTAATTTTTTTTTTATTTGCAGATGTAAATGTGCCGAAGGTTGGACGGATGGCCCAGACAAGTCGAAGAAATGCTCGCATCGCTTCGTCCCCTGTGAGCCCAATCTCTGCCTCAATGGTGGCACCTGCAAGAAGACCGGCAATTTGACCTACGAATGCCATTGTCCACCAGGTAAAGCATTGAAAATTAAAATAATTTATTTCGCTTTATTTTTGCTTTCACCGTAAATTGCTTTTCTTTATAGAGAATCTTACAGCCATTCTCTGAATCTTTCAGCTTCTGTGTAGCAATCACAGCTTAAATTAAGTTGTGTTTGGAATTCAATTATTCACATTGATAGAGCAATGATAGAAAATATTCTCAAAAATCAAATTCCTTTACTCATTGCTTCCTGCGTCTTTCCTGTATGAGACTTTTTTAATTCTTTCGACTCCAAAGGGGTTTTATCATACTTTTTGGGCTCTCGTGGTTCCTCCGCTCATTAATGAACTGTTTGTTAGGAAGTCGTAAGATGTATTGGTACTTTTGAAACTCTTCTCATCCTCAACCAAAAAAAAAAAGTGTTAAGACCCGTGGACCAAACGGAAGACCTTGAACGTGAGGAGGTATCTATGTATCAAGTATCGAGAGAGAGAGAGCGAGAGAGAAATGGAGACAGAGACAAATTGAGAGAGAGATAGCAAGAATGAAATTGAGGGAGAGAGAGAGAGAGAAATGAAGAGAGACAACGAGAGACAGCAAGACAGAAATTGAAAGAAAGAGAGACAGCAGAAGAGATTGAGAGACAGACAGCGAGACAGAGAAAGAAAAATACTTGTGATATAGGCCCGTAAGAAAAAAAGTTTTTTTCTTTAGTCTTCTACACAAATCGCCTTTGGCTAGATTGATGGGTTTTATATCTAATACTATTATTCATGAATAGGAGAAGACTCGTAAAGATGATGTAGAAAAAGGATTGAAGAGAGAGAGAGAGAGAGAGAGAGAGAGAGAGAAAGAGGAAGTTCGAGAGAGAGGAAGAGAGAGAGAGAGAGAGACAATGAGCGAGAGGGAGAAAGCGAGAAAGGAGAGAATTCAATGGACCATCAAGTGAAAGGCTTTAGGATTACACAAAACTCTCAGACTGAAAAATGCGTACTTGATATCAGGAAATAATGTACAAAAGTACAAATACATACATATGTATATGTATACATTTAAGAAGGGAAAAGAAGGCATCAGGAGGGAAAAGGCGAGAGAAAAGAGACAAAAATAAAGAGATGAGGGTGCGAGACAATGTATAAAAAGAAGAAATCTGAGGAAGATAGAGATTCATAAAAAAAAAATCCTTATTATTGCTGATGTCATTTGATATGCTTTATCGACGCACTTGAAACGCTTTCTTATTATGGAATTGACAAAGTAAAAGTACGTCTACCTAACTCCTTCCTTGAGTGCCCTCCTCATTTTCTCCTCTTTCCCCCTTTTATTTTTCTTTTTCCTAATTCTTTCCATTCATCTCCATTTCCCACCCTTTTCAAATACACACTCACCTCGACAAAAAAAAATTTAGTCAATACCAAATTGGAGTTCACTTCCTGAAATATTGAAAAATAAGCAAACGATTAAAAAAGGCGCAAAAAGTACTGATTACGAGGGCAATTTTAATCTCAAACGCCACAGTTGTTATTCCACGAAAATGTTTGTGCATCCTATCAAAATACGGATGTTATTCACCCAGTACAATTGTGTTAAGGATTTAAAAAGACGAAGAAAAATAAAATGAACATGTTGGAAGTGGATGGGACAATGTACGTTAAAGTAAATAGAGTGTCGTGGAGATATTAGCAGTGATCAAAGGGTTGAGTTGCTCCTTTGACTATACAGAAGAAGATTCTCTTTGAATGAACATCCCATTTTTTTTCTCATCTTGTTCCTATTGACGGATATGTATCAAACCTCCCATAAATTATTGGTGGTAATTACGTGGCATGGCAATGGGAGATAAATAAATTTATCTCATCATCATCCTCATCATCATCATCGTTGGGAATGAAAAGGAAGAATGTGTTCCTTTTTAGGGATCCTACAGAGACTCAAGGAGACAATGGGATAATACATGCTAAACCATATTTTTGCTCTGCTGGTTCCAGTAATGACTAGGTGTCGATCTGGCCGGGAACAGATTTTTTTTTAAGAAATATTATTATGTCCGTCACTCTCCCTGTTTTACATATGTACTTTTTCTGTATGTTATATAGCTGTACATGTGTTATTTTCCGATTCTGAACAATTTCTTTCTCCCTTTTTTTGTTCCCTTGCAAAGGCGTTATTGCCTCCTACCAGAAACCGAGGGTGAGAGAAGGATTTTTCACTTCATCACTACATTCTGTCTTACGTTTTTTTTAGCACAACAATGTGTACATTGTTACACTTCTTTTAGCCCCAACATTCTGAATGGGAGTGAGAAAAAGAGGTTGAAGAGGAGGATTTATGGAGAAATGCCAATGTCTACGTGGATTTCAAAGGGGGGAAAGGAATCATTCTTCTTCGACATGTTGTGTGACTGCTCTATAATGTAATCGGGAAGATGAACATGTTTGTCTTCTTTTAGCCTTGAGATCTCTGAGGGGTGATGAGGAGGATGAGTCTTATAAATGTAGTCATCCCGGCATTTGTTTTCCTTTTCACTTTCTCCCCCTTAATCTTTTTCTCCATCTCTGTCTCGTTTTTTGGTACAGTTTTGATTATGACTTTTTTCTCTGTCCCAATCACTCTAGTTTTTTGCTTTCTTTTTGATCAGGCTCCGATACATTTTGGCCCGTCTCAGTACTTCTTTTCTTTCATTTCTCTCTTATATCTCCTGTGCTTTTTTCTCCTTCTCTATTCTTCCTTTATTTCATTTTTTCCTCGTAACTTATTCTGTCTCGAAACTATGTCTTAACTTAATTTCCTTGATTTTTTCTGTCCCGTTTCCTTTATTTGACCTCTCTCTCTATTCTTTTATTCCTCCCCTTTTTCCTTTATTTTTGTCTCCATTTGCCTTTATTTTTTTCTCCCTCTCTCTATTCTTTTGTTTCTCTCCTTTTTCCTTTATTTTTCTCTCCCTTTTCCTTCATTTTATCTCTCTTCCTATTCTTTTGCTTCTCTCCTTTTTCCTTTGCTTCTCTCCCTTTTCCTTTATTTTCTCTCCCTTTCCCTTTATTTTCTCTCCCTTTTCCTTTATTTTCTCTCCCTTTTCTTTTATTTTCTCTCCCTTTCCCTTTCTTTTCTCTCAATTTCTCTCTATCCCTTAATTTTTTTCTCAATTTTTCTTCATTTTACCTCTTTCCCTATTATTTTATGCTTCGCCTTTTTTCCTTAATTTTTGTCTCTCTTTTCCTTTATTTTTTTTCTCTCTCTCTATTCTTTCGTTTCTCTCCTTTTTCCTTTATTTTCTCTTCCTTTCTCTCTATCCCTTAAGTTTTTCTCTCCCTTTCTGTCTATCCCTTAAGTTTTTCTCTCCCTTTCTGTCTATCCCTTAAGTTTTTCTCTCCATTTTCCTTTAATTTTTTCTCCATTTTGCTTTATTTTTTATCTCTATTTTCCTTTATTTCCTCCTGAAGTAACCAGTCTTCCCATTGATATCTCTTTGATTCCATCTCCAATCTCTTCTATATTACTCACTGTCTCCTCTCCCTATCGACATGGAATGGTACCAATAATAATTACCTACTCATGGTTCGGTTTTTTTGTCATAATATTTAGACCCACGATCTCCAATAACTTCTGTGTGTGTGTATGTGTAGAGAATGCCAAGTAATCAGATTTCCTCCTCACCACATTACGTCCATTTTAACTATATACAAATCTTTCTCCTTCATTGGATTTCACCCCTTTTGCTATACTACCACAGAAATCACTGTAGTACTTCTTACGAATCACCAGTAGTTTATCCAGTCAAATTAGTGCCCCCGTAACAAGAGATCATTTGTTTGGATCAAATAACTCGATTGTGTTACCCCTATAAACGTGTATGGATGGGAAGGAGATTTTTTCCAATAGTACCAATAAGAATTGAAAAATGTTTTTTTTTGTGACTGGAAGAGATACTTTTTTTTCTTCTGTAGTTACAGGAACATTTAAAAACCTCTTGGCATTGCAATTCAATGCGTGTTTGTAACTCGAGGAGGACGTACCATTCTTAAAGGAACTACTGGTACCTTTCTTGATGAGTTGTGCCTTGAGAGTGGAAGGGGAGAAAAAAAACAATTTTCTTTGGATGAGACTCTCCTCAACACGCAAGAGGTTTTACTATTTGTAAGAAGTTGGATTTGTGTAGAGATGAAGGGGAAGTTTAATGATTTCGTTTTATACACATTTGCGAGCCTTTTGATGCCATTGGAGTGGTGAAGGGAGGGAGTCGTAAAATTTATTTACACGGAGTGAAATGAGGAGGAATACTACTTTAAAGGCCGAAGTGAAAGAGATTTTCTTGAACTGGGAGATTGTTTAGTTTTTAATAAGTTTTTCTTTCCTGGACTTTGTTTATCCTTTATTTTATCTTTCTTCTTTGTTTTGCTCCTTTCCCTCTTCGTTTTGTCTTTTTTTTTTGTTTTTTTCTTTCTTCCTTTTTCTATATTTTTCTCTGCCTCACTTTTCTGCATTTTTCTCTGTGAGTCCATCTTTCCTGCACTTTTCTTCTCTTTTTTTTTTACATTCCTTTCTTACCTCGTATTTTTTTTCTCTCTCTCTCTCTATCTCTTCCTTGTATTTTTTGCATTCTATTTATATTTCTTCCTTTTCTCTTTTTTCTATTTCTTGCTCTTTTTTTGGGTTTCTCATGTTCTCACTCTAGTTTTATCCTCTCGTTCTCACTTAATTTCTTTATATTTCTCCCTTTCCCTCTCTTTTGCCTTCCATTTCTGTCTTTATTTTTTTATATTTCTGACTCATATTTCTCTCTATTTTCGGCTGACATTTCTCTCTATTTTCGGCTGACATTTCTCTCTATTTTCGGCTGACATTTCTCTCTATTTTCGGCTGACATTTCTCTCTATTTTCTTCTGATTTTCTCTCTATTTTCTTCTGATTTTCTCTCTATTTTCTTCTGATTATCTCTCTGTTTTCTTCTGATTTTCTCTCTATTTTCTTCTGATTATCTCTCTGTTTTCTTCTGATTATCTCTCTATTTTCTTCTGATTTTCTCTCTATTTTCTTCTGATTTTCTCTCTATTTTCTTCTGATTTTCTCTCTATTTTCTTCTGATTTTCTCTCTATTT